>JBBJLR010000042.1:26024288-26052053 GCA_037577145.1 Brachypetersius gabonensis | reverse complement strand
AAGGGAGGGAGAGGGGGGGGGAAAGGGAGAGAAGAGAAAGAGAGAGAGAGAGAGAGAGAGAGAGAGAGAGAAAGAGAGAGAGAGAGAGGGGAGTTGGGGAGGGAGAGGGAGAGAGAGAGATAGTGGGGAAAGAGAGAGAGTCGTTAAATGGGAGTGTGAGTATTGTTAAAATAGACTGAGCTCAGATTCGGACTATAATAGAGCTCAGTGTTCAACTCTAATGTTCTGATCTGAGGGCTGAAGCACTTTTTCACCTCTTCACTGTGGGCTGAAGTCTGGTGGGATCAAAGCTCAGGGTTTGACTGCGCTCAGTCTAAATTATTAGCCAACCACAGCGCAGGAGGCGGGGCTGCCGGAATACGGGTGGGGAAAGAAGTTCGGGGATGTAAACTAGTGCACTCTCCGCTGCCTGGCAAGTCTGGGGCTTGGGAATTTTGGGATCTGTGATTTTTGGGATTTGGGATTTTTGGATTGGTCTGAAGGGGAAACCTGTCGGGGCTGGTGTTTAACTGCGTGGGTTAATGTTCTTCTCTCTGGATGAACTCCTCCATCATGCTGTAGAGTTTTCAAGAACAAGGAGTTTGGCATCTTCAGTAAGAAGGTATGGTCCTGAGCTTCTGTTTGGTTGATTGTATTCTGGTGGTTCTTGTTTGTTTGTTTTGTTTCTCATGCTTCCTTAAGTCATTTTAGATCATTAAAGGCGTGTGTGTGTATGTGTGTGTGTGTGTGAGAGAGACAGTGATAGAGGGAGAGAGTGTGTGTGTGTGTGTGTGTGTGTGTGTGTGTGTGTGTGTGTGTGAAAGAGAGAGAGACAGATTGCATGTGTGTGAGTGTGTGCAGGTGTGTATGCATGTGCGCGCGCGCGCGTGTGTGTGTGTATGTATACAGTAATGCTGTTGGTTTAACTCCTCAGGTCTGAATGGCCCGGTGAGGGTCAGTGAGGCGGTTCTTGCTCCATCATGCGCGCGGCGGCCCGTGGAGAGTTTCCTCTCCTGCCCCGCAGCCTCCTCGCGCTCCTCGCGCTCCTGGCGCAGATGCGGTGGAGCAGCGCGTGTCCCGGATCGTGCGCGTGCTACGTGCCCACGGAGGTTCACTGCACCTTCCGCTACCTGAGCACCATGCCCAGCGGAATCCAGCCAGCTGTGGAGAGAATTAACCTGGGGTGAGACTCACCGACACATACTCTCTCTCTCTCTCTCTCTCTCTCTCTCTCTCTCTCTCTCTCTCTCTCTCTCTCTCTCTCTCTCTCTCTCTCTCTCAACAATATAAAATGATAAACACATGAATACCTTAAATAAATATTACCAAATAAAAATATAAGAAAAAATTAAAACAAGTGCATTTTAAGTTTCCGTGATTTTCTAAGGAAGTTCAGTAAACTCAATGACTCACTTTCTTTAACCACTTAATCCTAAATAGATTCATTTTAGCAGTTATGATAACAAAAGCCAAACTCAAAAAACATCACGCTACCTGAATAGTCTCTGTATTTTATCATAGGTTCTCTTTTATAGTGCATTAAAGAAATAAGAAAAATGTCATTTTTGTCTAGAATTAAAACCATAAAAGTGTTACTTCAGAGAAAAAATGACTCGCAAGCTAAAAGGAACCGTGAACTAAAAGGAACATAATTATAAATGAACCGTTCTGTGCCTAAACCATGCTGTGATGGCACGGAAATTGACGCGACTGTTTATACAACAGGCAGGCTTTTTGCTTTTTTATTATTTTAAAGTCTTGTTTCAGTTTTATATTATTTGCTCTTCATTGTTAAGCCCTGTAATGAAAGCCAAACCCAGCTAACTTGCATGCCAGCGGTCCCCAACCACTGGGCCGTGAACCGGAATGGGTCTGTGAGTCTTTTGGTACCAGGCCACACAGAACGACAGAATAAACATATTTTTATTGATTATCAGAAAAATAATTTTTTGGGAAAAAAAACACTCATCTTGTTCATGTAAAAAGGAACATCAAAAATGTATCCCACAAGCTAGCAAAAAACAAACACACTATTTGTATCTGTACTGCTCAGTGAGAATATTGTTTTGCATTAAACTGGATCTTGGCCCAAACATGTTGGAGGCTCTGCTTTAAGTCATGTTCTGGTACGCCTTCATGTTTCTCCCAGTGTTAGAAAACTCCCACTGAAATATATCCAGCCCAAAGAGGTAATAGTGTGTCACGTCATGCGTGCTCGGGGAGTGAGGCGAGGCGCAGACACAAGTTCCCTGGATTTCATTACAAAAACACAGACTCTAAACAGGACACAAAAAGGCATGAGGGCCTAAAATACAACGTTTACTTTGAACCAGTAGACACATGAGGACCAGGTTTAATGATGGGTTGACCAGCACTGAATACACAAATCTTGCAACTTAAATACAAAACATACTCAGACATAAACCAATCATTTAACCCAGTTACTTAAACTAAACAAACACCAGCTGTGACTAATACTAGGACAAGACAATTTCAACCAATCAGAAAGCTCGGGTCCATTTTATTTGTAATGGAAAACTATTTGTTCACGGTACAGAACGGTTACTTGTGCCACTGGAAAAGAGTACGGCCTTCCCTTTTTGTGGCCATTGTGGTATAAAATGGAGCACAGTAAGAAGTGCAAGAGTTACCATAAAAACACCATAAAAACATCAACATGAGACAAAGCACAGATGATGCTTCTAAATGCATCTGAAGTCTGGCTGGCATCATTTGGGCAAAAATTAGTTCATAATTTATTAATCAGTCATGCCGTCACCAATAGAACAAAATCAAATTAAACAAAAAAATAATGAGGCACTTCACATTCTCCCTCACTCTCCTGTGTCTACCAGTGGAGGATGGGCTCCCCATCCTGAGGTTTCTGCTTTCAGCTTCTCCTGACCTCTTCCTCGCTTTTGACTTGGTCACCAGGACCTGGATTCTGTAAATCTGTTACAACTGACCTGTTATGAAAACTGTGTTTCTCAAAAATATACTTCTTTAGTATAAGCATTTGAAAAATAATTCCTTTTCATCTCTTAAGCAGAGTAAATGGAACTAGTCTCTGCTCACCTCTATAAGGTGATAAGTGGGGAGTAATCTCATGCCCCTCTCCTGTAGTAAAGATGGAGATATAGATTTTAACACACTGTTATTTATTAGTGTGCTTGTACACATTAATATTCTATGAAACACTCAAACGCTTCAAACATTCAAGCAGGGTCCACAAACAGCACATGTATGCAGGCCATGAACCCACTTAGTATGAAACTAAATCACAAGCAATGGAAACTTGAATTAAAACAAAATCACTGGACGCATATATACAATGAGGTCACATGATATGGCATGAAGAACATGACATTCTAAAATGGATTGATACGTGTCGTCGGAAGAGAAGATGGAGACGTTTTAACCGCTGGTTTGAGATAAAGAAGCTGCAGCTGGTTTGAGATCAGAAAACTTTATTGATCCTGGAGGAAAGTACTGATGCAACAAATGCACTATACTATTGCAAAAGAAGTGACATAAGTCAGTAAGCAATGAAAGAAATGCTGATAATAATCTGATGTCACTCGCCAATTATTTAAAAATCACTTTTATGCCTTCTGTGTCCTTGATTTTTAGGTACAACAGTCTAACAGGGATACGAGAAAATGAACTGTCAGGGCTGACAAACCTGGAACTGTTGATGCTGCACAGTAACATCATCCAAACCATCGAAGACGGAGCATTCCGCAGCCTTAAGGCTCTGCAGGTAAAGGCTGCTGCGTGTTTTCACACGTGATGAATGACCTGAGGGTCTGGAGAGGTGAAGCAAATGAGGGCTGAACAGAAGAATACAACTCCTGTTCAGTGCTGCAGATGTAAATTTAACGATTTAAAACAAACCGCTTATTCAGAGATGGTGATAGTAAGGATGACAAAAAATGAAGCATTTGAATCATGATTAAATTTTTAGTGCAAGAATTATGACAAGGTATAAAATTCTACAAGTGTGGAAAAGGATGTAATTGCAAAGAGGATTTTTATCAACAGAAGAACGAGAAACAGGAGACAAGAAAAAGGACACTGAAGGAACACAGGGATGGACAGAAGGGAATTAAATAAAGCAAAAAGAGACTGGTGTAAAACCTTCCTAAATATGAACCCTAAGGAGGCAAAAATACAAAGCAAGAAGCAAAGAGCAACACACAGAGCAAATTACTAAGCAAAAAAGAATTAATCCAAAATCACAGAGCAAAAATAATAAAAAGAGCAAGAGAAACTAAGCAAATATAATAAGAAACAAAGAATCTAGACTCAAGACAGGGCCTTTTCACACTATCCAAACAAATTAAGACTGGGGTGGGAGGGAGACAGGAACAAGACACAGGATAATAAGGGGGCGGGGCTAAGACCAAAACATACACACATGCAATAGACACATAAACACAGAAAATATAAAGACCATAGAAGAAAACAGGGGGAAGCCAAAAAACAGTGAAAAACAGGGAGAATGTTATACTTATTAAAAAACTGAGTGTAAACCAGCACACTGCCATAGGTCGTATCCATCATCCAGGCAGAATAAACATGCATGTAAAATGTATAAATGTTTAAGAATTTAAAAATAGACTTTATTGATAATAGCAATCAACCTGGAAAATAACAATATCCATTGTATCCAATGGAAGTAAGTTCATTTACTCTCATTGTAAGTTCTGCAGGTTGGCACATGCTGTTTCCGGCAACAATTACAGTTTATCATTTTGTATAAAACTTTTTAATGCAAGTATAAGAAGGTTCAATTTATTAATAGAGTCCAGTTCCGTCCACTAGCTATAACTCCCCCAATAAAACAACATCACAAACACTGAGAGGGTGAAGGTTAGAGTTACACGTAGCAAGGTACCGTGTCTATACTGCTATTGCAGTGTCGTAGGACGATGTGATATCATTGTAACTTGTGAGGATGGCTGCAGCACCACCAGGGCTTGCACTCATCATCTCCCAAAGATGGGGATAATGGTTGAAATAATTTTATCATTTGGGAACCCCCTTGCATACATTTTTTAGAGGGCTACTGAGGCCTGGCCTCACCATATAACTTGATGTAACTTGTTTATAACTGCTTATAATAACTTATAAACTGTCTTCAAGCTAATTAACAATCCGGCTGCTCATAATTTAGAAACATTTTATAAGGGTAGAAGTGTTGTAATGTTGTACCTGCAATGCAAGGCACAAAATCAGATGAAAGATCACAGAAAGCCTTCACTTTTTCAAAGAATAATAAAATCTGACACTTACATTGTACTCAGGCCAAAAAAATAAATAAAAGCCACATGTTAAAATCTGCCTTATGGTCACATTTTGTAGGAATTAATATCTAGGTCACGAACTTGATTTGAGTGCCTGAATGGTGTGCAACCCTCAAATGTTCTCATCTGGGTGATTTGTTTTTCCGATTTTGTCTCTATAGGTGCTAAAGATGAGTTACAACAAAGTGAAGGAGCTTAGAAAGGAGACGTTTCAAGGCCTGGATAACATACTGCGTCTCCACATGGACCATAACCAGATTGAATTCATCCATCCAGAAGCTTTCTATGGTCTGACCTCTCTACAGCTAGTGCATCTTGAGGGCAACCTGCTCCAACAACTTCATCCAGACACCTTCGTAACGCTGAGACACAGCCAAGTTTTCAAACTTTCCACTGTCAAGACCATTTATCTGTCAGATAATGCATTGACCACTCTACCTGCTACTGTGTTCTCGGGCTGCTACCAGCTGGAGAATCTCTTTCTTAATGGAAACCCATGGTCATGCGACTGTCAGATGACCTGGTTTGCGGAGTGGATGAAAAGGAATCCAGGTATAGTTGCCCCTCAAGTCACTACATTGTAATTGATTTACCTCTTGCAAACTGCTTTGTTGATCGTGTCACTCCAAACACTGAGAGATGAAATAGTAATGCCCTGAAGAGATATTTTATATACTTTTCACATTGATCATAATTATAAACGTTCTATAGTCATCTTAAGATATTAAGAAGAACAAAAATAACAATTAAATATTGTCTCAAAATGATCAAGGCTAACATTGTTTTGTACTTACAGGTATCTTGAAATGCAAAAGAGACAGAAAGTTTGCTGCAGAACAGGTCTGCCCCATCTGTGAGTCCCCAGTTACCTCCAAAGGCAGCAATATGGTTCATCTGGGAAGTGATGCCTACACATGCGCTAAGCCATGGATCCATCCTAATCTGAAACAGAAGAACATCACCATGGATGAAAGCAGCTACACTCCTGTTTTCCCAAAGGATTTTATTGCTCCCATTGGAATGATTGAAATGAACTTTACAGATCAGTTCCACAATGATGCCAGCTTAGCTTGTGTTGTCCAGAGACCAACAGGGCTGGTCAACTTAAATGTAACACAAGTGAGGGGCGAACATGTTACAACACTCACTGCCTCTGTGGCCACATCGCTTGTTTGCAGTATTGACTATGAGCAGATCCGTCATCTTTGGAGCATTTTGGCCACCTATAGTGATTCATCAATGATTCTTGAAAGGGGGCTCCTCCTCGCCATGCCACCAGATATGATCTACAAATACAAGCAAGCAAGGCCATCAAGTGATGAAATCTTCACAGAGATTGAGACAGATATTAAAGCAAATCCTGCATGGCTAATGCAAAATACCATCAGTTTACAGCTAGACCGCACCACAACCACATACTCAGCCCTTCATATCAAATATTTGTCCAATGTGGAAATGAATATTGAAACCAATAAAGTAAAAAAAGACAGATACAGCTGGACTATGATCAAAAGGGACAATCAAACTAAGACAGAGTCTGCAGTACTTTCTGGTGGCATGGCTGAACTGAATTGTGATACTTATGGTCATCCTAAACCTTCTATAGAGTGGATATTACCGGATGGAAGCAAGGTACGGGCACCATATAGCAGTGAGGACCAAAGGATTGTAATAGCGGACAATGGGAAGCTCACTCTGAGGGCATCAGACAGCTCTGATACTGGTGTCTATCGCTGCATTGCAACTAATTATCTTGATGCAGATGTTCTTCCCTTCAGGGTTACGGTATTGTCTCCAGATGTTGAGGAGGAGGAAGCCAATGGGGTTCAGCTCTCACGATCAGTGGGCGATTGCTTATTTCTAGATTGTGAAGCAACAGGTAGTCCAAAAGCTTCTGTTCAGTGGATACTACCAGATCTTACTGTCATGGACAAGTCCTACGCAAACAAGAAGCTCTTCCATAATGGCACTTTGGGAGTATACGGATTGACTGAAAGGGACAGAGGATTTTACAGGTGCTTAGCTGCTAATCATCTTGGAGTAGATTTGTTAGTGTCCCTGATAACAATTTCAAATAATGGGACAAAAATGGTAAAGTTCACAGATGTAGAGGGTTCTGGTGAGGACAGGCAGGAAAACACAGAAGATAGCAACAGTCTTCAAAGTGAAGATCTTTCTAAAGTTAGCCAGGAATCAAGAACAGTTACCTCAGACCGACCGTATCCTAGGCTCAAGTCCTCATCTCGTAGGATACCAACAAATAGACGGGGTGGTAGCCGACGCAATGGGTGGACGAGAAGGACATTTGACAAAGCATCCAGGAAAGTAGACCCTGAGAAATTAGCAGATTTTATCAAGAGGTCTCAGGCCAATAAACTAAGAAAACCCGAAGATCCCTCTGAGCAATTAGAAGCTGATAAAAGACTTTCTGTCGACGATGAGACAGGTTCAGGCAATGAGGTGACTGAAGGTGGCATTTTCATTCCAAGTCAAGACATAATTACAGAAAGTCCAGAAAAGAATTATGGGAGGGTTGTGACCACCTATGATCAGAACAGTACTGCTACAATCGAGGAAGTAGTAACAGGTGTACCAACCATTTTTATGACACCAGTAAGAAACATGAACCCAGAGACAATGGATTTATACCCATACACAGATGCCACCCCACTGCAGGCCAGTGTCACGCTTAGAAACTATGAAATTCAACAAGATGAGACAACACCATTCATAGGCTATACTGTTAGTTCTAGTGACAGCAAACTCTACAGTCCTGACATGAATACAATCAAGCCTTTGCAACCAGTTACGTTGAGGTTTACAGTTACTGAGAGTGCGGATGAAATGGAACTTCAGTTTTCTGGGGATGTACCAGAAACTGCAACCAAGGTAACTCAGAGTACTGATGTGACACCCGTGATGGACCGATCAACACAGAAGATGAACCCTGTGGTACAATCATCCACAGACCATGAAAGCCAGACCACTTTCACAGCCATTACAACAACAGAAAGGGAACAAGATGAGATCACATTTCATACTACTCAAAGAATCAAGTCTCCTCGTCTTCCTCCTGGATCCACCATCATCTCCCACCAGCAGATACACATCATTCCCCCGAATAAAAAGCGACCCGGAAGGAGGCGAAACTTTCCAAGCAGACGCAGAATTATCCGGCCAAACAAGATCACAGACATTCAGTCCTTACTGGATAAGTTCAAAAAGCCATCTGCAAAGCATGAGGGCAATGTCACTGTTCCATACACAGTACAGCTGACTACAGACTGTACCCTATGTGGAGGGTCTACTGCAAAATCAAAGATAGCAGAAGAACAAACAGTTGTTAGTCCATCTAGGAAAACTGATTTGCCAACCTTCTCTCAAAGAAAGACCGAAAAACATTTCACACCAACAGTAAGCACACCATTTGTTACTTCCCCAATGATGCATACTAAGACAAAGTCAGTAAAAGTTGAGGCATCAAGGAAGCCTAATGCTTCCCATGAACAAACTGTCCCTGCAAACTCTCCCAAGCAAAGGCCAACACAAGAGCCTATCAAGGTTTCAACCACTATTACAGCTACCACCACAGTTAAGTCCTCTAAAGTCATTCGAGGAAAGATCCCATGGGACAAACTGTTTGGAAGTAAAGAGAGTCAGCGGGAAATACTTAACCGACTTAGGAAACCAGCTAAACCATCCACTACAACACAGAGTACAACCTCAGCTAGAACCATGACCACAACACCACCATCACAGATTGCAACTGCCCTGCCTACTGCAGAGTCAATGGTAGCACCAATGACTGCCCCTCCTCCTGTATCAAAAGGGAAACAAGACACTTCAGAGACATCTTCTGATGACTTATCGGGTTCTTCATCCTTCACAGAAACACAGACTTCTTATGAAGTCGTTACTTCATTCACAACTTCCAGTCCATCCAACAGTTACCACAAAACTGCTGTATTGCTCAGACCTGGAACTACACCTACATATGGATCCAGGGTGTCCACCACTACAGAGTCCCAGATTACTAAAACTTTACCAGTCCCACCAACAAGCAGATCCTCATCAAAAGACGATACCTTGGAGTCCAGTGCCTCTGGCTCTGGCCCAGGGGAGACTGGAGGGTCTGTTGGCAGATCTTGGAGAAATCGAAAGCCAGGTTTCCACAGACGACGTTTCAGAGGAAGAAGGCCAATTAAAAAAACAACCACACATGCTCCGACAACCAAATTTACTACACTGAAAACAACCTCTCTAGCACCAAAGACTGAGTCAAGGGTACACAGGCCCTTGTATACACTTGCTGGAGTGACAGAGAGATCTTCTGCATCCAAACCATCCGGCCATAAAGACGAGCGGGAAAATACAGCCAAAACTACCAGTGGACCAACAGCAGCCAGTTCAACCACTTATATGACTACTAATACACCAAAGCCACAGACCACAGCACAGTCTCAAATCCACAGTAACAAAAGGGGACGAGGTGGAAGGTATCAAACACAGAGACCAATGATTAGAAGAATAAGGCCAAAAGTATCAGACAACAAACATAGGGATTTTGAACAGCCCAGACCAACAGCCTCATTTGCAAAGGACAAGGGTGGATCTAAGGAGAGGATGGACACAGGGAAAACAATAACCTTTGACACAGTGACTGTTCTCACAGCAGAAGAAAGCTACAAGAGCACCTCAGATCCATACAACAGCGATACTTCCAATGGCCTTTCAAACTCGTTTGATCAGACTACAGGGCATGATATTACATCGTCAAATACTATTGGCTTTGAGTCAACAACAAATGGTATGACCTTCAAGCCAAGAATTGTTGGGGGAAATGCAGCCAGTTTTACAGTTGATTCAAATTCCGATGCTTTTCTTCCCTGTGAGGCTACGGGCACTCCTGAACCTGCCATCACCTGGAAACGATTCTCCTCAAGTACAGGTACCTGCATACTCTATTTTATTGTATGGCATGAATACAGATAACAATACCTACACATAAAGAGAATGATTCCATTTGTATATGTATAATTTTAGAAATGTTTAGAACTATTATGTAACCATATGTGGGATTTTTTTATTTTGAAATCATCACATTATGTGATATGTAATATTTGTAATATTTTGTATAGTTTTTTATTATCTTTTTTCATTTTAGGCAGTACCCTCACCATTAAAGGCAAAATGGGTAAATTTGATGTATTCAGAAATGGAACGTTGTTGATCCAGAACGCAAACATCAAAGACCGTGGCCAGTATTTATGTCTAGCTGAGAATGATCATGGCTCTGACAAACTCCTGGTCATGCTGTCAGTCCTTGCTTATCCATCACGAATCCTGGAGCCAAAATTGAGAGAGATTAAGGTCCACTCTGGTGAAACAGTTGTGCTGAAATGCAAAAATGAAGGCAGACCGCCGCCTGTGGTGTCATGGATTCTTGCAAACCAAACTCAAGTTAGGGGTCAAAATAATGAGCATGGCCGCGTAAAAGTTACATCAGAGGGTACTCTGGTCATCCAGCAGGTGTCGATTTATGACAGGGGACAATTCAAGTGCATTGCTAGCAATTCAGCGGGTGTAGACACGGCTACCGTGCGTCTGCATGTGGTGGCAGCGCCCCCTGGCATCTTGGAGGAGAAACGTCAGCTGCTAAGGGTTGATGCTGGGCAGAGTGTGTGGATTCCCTGCACAGCACAAGGAGACCCTCAGCCCACTATACACTGGGTCTTGTTTGGTGGAACCATTGTAAGTGCCCATTTCACTGACCAACGGGTGTCTGCATTTCCCAATGGCACTCTTCACATGAAAAACCTGGATGTCTCTGACAGTGGGAAATATGAATGCATTGCTACAAGTTCTACTGGGTCAGAGCGGCGAGTGGTCACTGTGTCTGTGGAAAGAACAGAAACTGCCCCCCAAATTACTGAGATATCAGACCGGAGAACTGAGCTTGAATATGGTGGTCAACTTCAGCTGAACTGCTCAGCGACTGGAAATCCTAAACCACGGATTATTTGGAGACTTCCCTCCAAAGCCCTTGTGGATCAGTGGCACAGGTGAAGCAGCTCATTCTCTCTTGCTCTCTATCACTCTCATTTGCACACAAACACACACACTTTACAAAAACAATAAGGTTCAGCAAGGTCCATCACTTTTGGAGCAAAATCTTACATAAATAATGCCTTTATCTGGCTTTTTTTCAGCAAGTTTCAAAATTACACTACTGTATCCAATTTACTAAAATAAAAAATTATTTGTGACCTGATCTGGCAAAATGAGTCACAGTGACCCAAAATTTGGTATCATTGAAAAGTTAAAAAAATAAGCTTTAAAATAATATCTTGGTCAAAGCTGTATCTTAAACCATTTTCAAATTACAATTGTTTGAATTATGGTAGCACAGCACCATTTTCCAACTGAAAAACTGAGAGAATCACATTTAAAGTTTTTTGTTGATATCTTTTACAATCCATAGCATCCAAAGAGATGCACCCAGTATTCAACAACAACATTTTACTACAGGCATTTAGATACTTAGAAAAATATATTACATCAGACTGAAGCTTCAATTATTTCAAAATATTAAATACTTAAATATATTTGTAATATTTGAGAGCTGCAACTCAACTTAAATAGCCATTTAAGTACATTTTCATAATTGTTTCCATGATGAAACTTTGGGGGATAAGTTTTGAAGACCTTTTCTTTCATATAAGACCAAAAAATAAAAATCGATATATTTGATGTTTTTCAACATAACCGGCTCTTATCTAAATAAACAGAATGCAGACTTCCGACTCATTATGGCAGATCGGGTCACATTTATGTACATTAACTAACATTAAATATCAAGAATGTTTTTCTTCTTTTGTAAAACGTATTTTTAGAGAAACAAGGTGGCACTGGCAGCAAATGTACATAACAGTATGTGCCACAACATTTCTATGTGACTGCTTTTACATGTTTGAAGTTTTTATGAAAGTATTTTTGTGTCACGTCCATTCAATTCATCCCAAAACATATTCCAAATAGCTGAACGGTTTTTAGAGAATATCAAATTCTGCTGCATTTTACCTAAATAATGCATGTCGATGAGGTCATATTTTTCTTTATTTTTCCATAAGGTTCTCTTCTCCCTAATGTCTCACAACAAGCTGCAGCTTGCAGAGATGTGTCTTTAATTCAGTAAAAGATGCATCAGCTAATCTAGCAATCTTTTATTAATTAGCTGTGATGTGGAGCTGACAAAAGCTTAGGAGAAGCATGAGGACAAAATAGTTGGACATTTATCAAAATAACAAAATAAAATATGGTGGGAGAGGGTTTCAGCTGGTTGTTTTTGTGAGAACTGAGGCTTGGATGTTGAGATTGAATTCAGTCTTCAGTATTGTATAAACACTTGGTATCTGGCCGTCAACATCACCATTCATTACCTTTCAGTTTTGCTTGGCTTAGTTGTCACTATAATGAATGAGTCTGGGGCTGGTTGTCAGTAGTAGTATTTTGCTTTGAACTAAGCTAATTAGTCTGATTTTATTCATTCCAGAATGGGCAGCCGTATCCAGGTGCTGAAAAATGGCACACTAATCATTGACTCAGTCAGTGAGAAGGATGCCGGAGACTACCTCTGTGTTGCTCGCAGCAAGGTTGGAGATGACCTACAGCTAATGAAGGTATCGGTGTCCATGAAGCCGGCTAAAATCGAGCCCAAGGTTGTTGGCAAGAAGCAGGTGCCATATGGCAAAGACTTCAAGGTAGACTGCAAGGCCTCTGGTGCCCCCATACCGGAGATTAAATGGGGTTTACCCGACGGTACATTAGTGAACAGTGCCCTTCAGGCAGATGGCAGCAAAGGAAGTCGCTCTAAACGTTATGTCTTGTTTGACAATGGAACACTCTACCTGAATAAGGTGGGGATGGATGAAGAGGGTGACTACACTTGTTATGCAGAGAACACACTGGGCAAAGATGAAATGCATGTTCACATCACTGTGGTTACGGCAGCACCTCGGATTCGCCCTCCGAGGCTCACTTACGCCAAAGTGAAGCCTGGAGGGAATATCCGCTTCGACTGCGAAACCATTGGGGAACCGAAACCAAAGATCCTGTGGATGTTGCCATCCAGTGACATGATTGCTGCATCAAACGAACGATATTTGATGCACGTCAACGGGTCTCTTGATATCCGTGATGTTAAATTATCCGATGCTGGAGAGTACATCTGCATGGCCCGCAACACTGTAGGTGATGACAGCAAAGTGTACAAGTTGGATATCGATGGCAATCCACCTGTCATTAATGGCTATTACCAGAACAGAACCGTGGTGAAAGACACAGCACCAAAGTATTCTAGGAAACTAATAGACTGCAAAGCTGAAGGCGACCCACCTCCTAAGATCACATGGATAATGCCAGACAACATCTTTCTCTCACCTCCTTACTACGGGAGCAGGATTAATGTCCATTACAATGGGACTCTTGAGATCCGCAACGTGAGACCGACTGACTCAGCAGAATTCATCTGCATGGCAAGGAATGATGGTGGTGAAGCTGTCATGGTGGTACAGTTGGAGGTTACCAGCCAGCTCATGAGGCCTATATTCAAAAACCCTTTTAACGAGAGGTTGGTGACTCGAGTGGGGAAAACTACAATTCTCAACTGTTCTGCTGATGGCCAGCCACCTCCAGATATTATATGGACTTTTCCCAATGGTACCCAGTTAATTGCAGGGCCCAACAGGGGTTCTCATCATCACATGGGCAGAGATGGCACCTTTGTCATCTATAATCCAAGCAAAGAGGATGCTGGCAAATATCGCTGTGCCGCCAAGAACAAGGTTGGCTACATTGAGAAGTTGATTATTCTGGAGGTTGGACAAAAGCCTTACATTCTAACACGTCCAAGGGGGATTATCCGCAGTATGTCTGGAGAACCTCTCTTTGTTCACTGCCTTGCTGATGGAAGCCCTCGTCCTAAAATCACTTGGACCATTCCAGGGGGTCATGTTCTGAGCCGCCCTCAGTCGACTGGCCGCTACCATCTAATGGACAATGGAACACTGGTCATTCATCAGACGAAGCTACACGACCGTGGAAACTATCTATGCCGAGCAAAGAATGATGCAGGTGAGGCCATGCTCACCATACCTGTTGTCATCATTGCATTCCCACCCCGCATCACGAATGGACCGCCACCAGCCATAAAGACATTAGCGGGTGCACCTGTACAGCTTAATTGCATTGCTACTGGAATACCAAAACCAGAGATCTCCTGGGAGCTGCCTGATCGATCGGTTCTTTCCACAGCTGGAAAAGGACGGCCTGCCGGCAGTGAGCTCCTTCATCCACAGGGCACGCTCATAATACAGAAGCCCACAGTAACAGATTCTGGCTCCTACAAGTGCCTAGCAACTAATAACATTGGCACAGACACCAGAATCACCTATATGAGGGTCATCTGAAAGTTTGGTCAGTAGATCTCATTATAATTGTGAGAATTCTGACTTGAAAACTATCAATTTTCCATCATTCATGGATCAATTTTTTCTTCATATCCCTCATGATTATTAAGAAGGCTAGTGGTGGAAAGATTTTCCAACTATGTGTCACATAAGTGCCATGTTATAGTCTAGGACAACTACACTTATGGTGGAAAACAGGTATTGCACCATTGATCTGTGACTAGTTTGAGTCTGGAGTCTCCCAAATGCTTCATGTTTTCTGTTTTACCACAGAGCACAGCTCCACATTAAGGAAGTGCCTCAAGCTAGCCTGTTAGCCTTAGAAGCCAATGCAGATGGAGCAGTTTTTTTGTAAAATAGAGTGTAAGATAGAGTGTGGTGCTTTGTATGTTCACCCTTTTTATTGCTCAAAATAGTTACGCTGATCATATTTGATAACCTAGCCATTCTATTGCATCTATTCATTACAGTTGTGCTGTACAGTATCTGAAATGGACTAAGCTTTTTACATTGAATTAATATATTTTGAGCCAAAATATTGCAATATCTAATCTAGTAATAGTGGACAGCTTGACCTCATTATTGCAAAATATTACAGATTACATATCTGTCCTCTGATTACTCAGATATAACGTAGATCTAAGTCTGTCACAGCCTGTTATATCTTCTCCACAAAACTTCCTCAATGTAAATGTTGTATATTTACTGTAAATGGCTTTCATTCTACAATCTTTGTGACCCAAAGACAAAAATAAACAGGTGAGAGATTTCACCTTACTTTCCTAAATCTCTGTCACACAGAAAACACTGGAAAATCAATCAGTATTAACAATTATGGTTCATGAAATTTTACTAACATAAATACATCATTTTTTACATTATTGAGTTTTCTTGCATAGAACTTTGGTTTATTTTGGGTATCTTGTGGGCAGGTCTTAATTCATGTCTGATCACTGATTGGTCATTTAGTGGTACGTAACACTAACAGCTGCATATTCCTTCCTTAGTAGACAATCCCACCCTATAATAAACACAAACATACATGTAATAATACACACACAAAACTCAAGATGGTGCATAATTTGACATAATAGTGTTTTTTGTGTACAATTAAAAGTATGAATGTACTACAGACTGCTACTATATTTTTAAATTAAATGTAATATAGGTGTTCCAAACTGTATTAAAACTACAGTTATTTTTTTACTTTCATGCTCTTAGACTCTTGGTGTCACTCTAAAGGGCTAAATTTGTGTGAGTCATGAACAGTGTTTGTAAATCTGTGTGAGCCCACATCACCCATTAGATCCCTATGTCTGAAATTAGGCCCATTACATATTAACATCCATTACATCACTGTTTTAAAGCTCAGCTCAAATCTAATGGTAAGACAGCCATGCACCACAGGGACTTAACTGGGAGAAGTTGCAGGGTAGAGTACAGCTGTTCAGAGACTTTATACAGGAGAAGGAGAAGAAAGACACTTCTGTCATTCTTTGGCCACATTTAGACGCAGCCACATGATGAAAAACGGGTAGTGAAAATTCTCTTATTCAGTTTCTTGCTCAACAACATAGTCATTGCAGATGAGATCTGTAGAAGATTCCACATGAACACAAAAAAAATCATTTCTACGCTAGAAACCTTTCAAAGGTTGTTTCCTTATGAGCATTTGCATGTGATGGCATTCCAAACTAAAAAACTTAAGCTTAAGAAGTTCCTAAGATATTGAATATTGAATGAATATTGAATATGTGTCCGTTCTGAAGCCGATAATAGATGTAAGGTCACATCACAAGAAATTAGCAGAGACAGGTATTGGCTGATGAATTTTGATTGGCTGATGGAGGGCACCTTGTTGAATAAGTCAGATGGGACTGTGGGAGATGTGAGCCAATGTAGCCAAGTGTAAATACACCTTTAACCTTTTAACATTTTATCTTAAGCAGTTTTTGAAATATAGCATGCATCCAAACAATGTGGTAGTGATGCAGCATGTAAAAAAATGTGTGAAGTTTTAACTCACAAGGTACTTGCCAATACAGCTCTAGATTATTCACTAGATGGCAATGCTCCCAAAATGGGTAATATGGATCTAGGGTCATTATTAGGTACCCCAGAAAGAACAATTTTACCTTACAAATTTCAAAATGTGCCAAAAACTGCTTTTCTGCCTACCCCAGTTCGGGAGGGTGCTAGTGTGAAGAGACACTTCTACCTAAGGACACAAGCTTCTTATTGTATATCTGATATGTAAGGCTATGAGTACATCAAGTTTCATGTGGATTGGTGAAGTGTTAGTATTTGAAATCACTGAACAAAATATGAAAGAACTTTGACAGACTTTATAATAATTTGATAATTCTTTGCTAATTTTCCATTATTTTCTAAACAATTCTTTTACTTATTTATTAAATTACTGTTCCAAAAAAGTTAGTTTTTTAATATTTCATATATTTAAGATATTACATTTTAACAGTTTATTTGTCATTTTATTTCACAGCATATATTAAAATTCGCATTACATAAAATGTAGTTTTTACTAAACCCTTGCATATATAATGTTTACTCAACCAGGTCACAAGGCACATAGCATACTAAACTTGTTAACACTGAGCTTTCTCGGGTGGTGGGGTGTGTTCTGAGCAACACAATATTCCTTGTTATTTGATGAGACGTACAATTGCGATTTGGCTATACCATGCAGATTTAGCTAATAGTCTAGTAGTCTAAATAACGTCCCTATGTTATGTCATTTAGCATATATTGCATTGCTGTAAGGCCTTTAGCATATATTGCATTGCTGTAAATCATAACAAGTTGTTCTGGAGAGCATGCAGAGAAACAAACTACAGCTGTTCTGAAGTCAGTTGTGAAACCACTGTGACTGTAATGATTAATCTTTTCTATATATGCGTTTTGGCAGACTCCACGTCATGAGGATGCCTCAGTTTCCTCTATGTAGAATTACATAATTGGAAATAACACATTTCCGAAGCCCGGTGTGCTCATTTGGGTCTTTCACACTGTGGAGCATTTTTCATGCCTAATGGCGCCAATGGGAACTCGTATACAGCCCCTGGCAAAGTGCCCTACCTGGCCTGTGTGCATCATTGTGTCATTTGCACCATCCGCTTATTCCAGTTTCAGTTCCATCCAGTCCCAGGCTTTTACTGGACATTGCAGGTTTTAAAGGAGATTTTTTTTTTTACTTTCGTTCCCTTTCGTTTCCCCTGAGACAAAACACAGCAACAGAAGAGGAAGATCCATAAGTTTTTCAGACTGGAAAATGGCAAACACTTTTCCATAAACCCTGGAATGTGGGAAACTAGGCCTGCAAGCCCAGGAAACTGCTAGCATATGTTCACGGGAACAATCTGACAACATTTGCCGGTCTGTCTAGATTTTCTGATTGTAAGTAAGACATAGACATACAAGAAGGAAAAGCAATGATACATTCTCTTTGCTCTTGT
Organism: Brachypetersius gabonensis; assembly: GCA_037577145.1. Lineage (NCBI taxonomy): Eukaryota > Metazoa > Chordata > Actinopteri > Characiformes > Alestidae > Brachypetersius > Brachypetersius gabonensis. The sequence goes on along the minus strand of JBBJLR010000042.1, from coordinate 26,033,828 downwards.
TCTCAGTCCAGGCTGACATGTAGGATGGGAAAAAAAATATTTTAACCCCTTACTGCTTATTTGTATCTTTTCCAGCAGATTCTTGATATCAAAGATCTTTTATAACGGGTAAAAAACTGAAAATGCCCATCACTGGTTCCTTTGGGCAAACTGACCAGTCTTTTGAAATTCATAAAATGAAAATAAAGTCTTAAAATAGTAGCATAGAGCATTTCCCCACACAGTTGGGTTGCTTGGCTATTTTTTTTTTATCAAGAATGTCAGGCTGTTCATATGAAGTCATTGTTTCAAATGCAAGCCTGCTAGAAATGGCTCTGATGTGCCTTGACTGGAGGCTGGGTCTAATACATTGGCTCTGCTCATTAAACTGAACTCATCTGGAGTAAATTAGTCTGGCTTTATGAGCTTTCCTAAGGGCTTTCCTAAAGCAAATGAAGGCATAAATACAGATTATCAATGAAAGATTTAAAAAGAAAACAAAATAATTATGGCTGGTAAAAAAAAGTAATTAGAGGAGTGCACTCTTGATCCTCAATCTACGTTTTATACAATATATATATTAGGGTTTTGTGGTTTTGATCAAGTGCATCACAGAATCAGACAAGAAAATGGGAATAATATAAGATTTCCCAATTTTTCTTGGTAATTTATCCAGTTAGATGAACTTGTGAACAAGTTATCTGATACCTGAAAAAATCTCTATCCCTCGAGGCACGTCTCGTCAATGAACATTTCTGGGCTTCCAGCTGAGATGAAGGGTTTTGGCTAATGAACACTACATCAAAGGTCCAAACCCAGTGGTATTCTGAAGCTCCCTGACCTTTTGTCTATAAGCCTTCAGTAATATACTCTGCTGTAATCTCAAGTAGTGCAATGAGCTCAAAAACCAATCATTTTTTATGATTTGTGGCAAATTATAGCAGTTGTTTGGAAGTGATTTGGCGCAATATATATAGCAATATATATTATTTCATATACGAGAGGTTGCAGGAATGGGCAGTTGGTCATCTGGTGGTTGGGGCTCAGAAGGTTGTGGGTACAAATCCCAGGACCATCAGTGGCACCACTGAGTTTCCCTTGTGCAAGGTTCCACCCCCACACACTGCTCCCCGGGTGCTGGATGAGGCAAAAGACACTCCGTTGCAAACATTTTCACATCTGCTGTCAGATTTAGAAGCCTGGAATTGGAATGTTCACCTCACCGGAATTTTATTTTGTTAACGATGGTCACCATATAAAGACATATAGGATAAAACCAGTAGGTGAAATAAAGTGTGTTACCAAATAGTATCGTGTGGTGAGAGAAGTACATGCAAATAGCACTGTGATAGAACAAATTCATGCCATCCTCCCTTTGGGCAATATGTCACCCGATCATCAACCTGTAAAAACTCATGACTCATGAGTTCTCTGGTGGTATATAAAAAGGTTGTTGTTTCAAACATTGCAACTACTAGTTTCATTTATTGCTATTATGAAGAAAATGCGTGGCATTTCACGTCAGACAATTTATTCTAAACATAAATGAATTAATTGATGTATTGTCAGATTTCACTTGGTCTGTCAGTTGCATCAATCAACATTAATTAACTGACGAAAAACGTGTCCCTTCATTAGCAGCTGTTGTGAAGTTGGACAAATTTTAAAGATAGAACTCCATTCCACCTAAAAAACTGACACTGCAGCTAAATATGTTTTCAATTGTAAAAATGAGGCATTTTGACAATCCAGAATAGTTTAAATAATATTTTTACCAGCATTGTTGTAAAATTATAGTAGCTACAAACGAATGCATTTGTAGAAAAAGCTCAGTTACATGCTAAGTCCAAAAATATCTAACTACTTTCAGCTGTGGGAACATATTGAACTTGTGTTGCACAATATAATAACCTTAAAGTTAACGATTTTCTTCCGTTGTTGTTTTTTTTCTTTGGCCATGATAATTCTGTCTCTTACTCACTCACTTTCTGTAACTGCTTAATCCTCACTAGTGTCGCAGGTACTGAGAGCCTTTCCCAAGCTCAATAGCCGCGAGGCAGGGATTCACGCTGGGTGGGTCACCAGCCCACTGCAGGGCTTTGTGGCCAAGATACAGTTAAAAAAATTAAAAATAACAATTTTGATCTTGTAGACCAAGAGAAATCAGAAACACATTCAAACTGAGAAAGTTTCAGTGTAAAGTGTAGCTTTAGCAGATAAAAATCTGTTTGTAAGAGAGCCAGAGGTGCTGTGGCGAGATGGGTAGATATTCAGCAGTGCTGCTCTACTCTCAGTGAACAATCAAAAAACAAGGAAAGCTCTGAGTCAAGTGAGAAACCATGAAAGCCAAGGAGCAAAAATGTGGCTGCTTGGCTTTACTGAAGTCTGAAGAGGCGGGATACGGGGGAGGGAGGCGTAGTCTTTGGTCGAGGCAGGAATTTTTCGAATACGCTTCATTTGGCTGCTGAAAATACATTTGAATGAACATGGAAACTTGGTGTTAGCAGAGAGAGCCGCAGGCTCTTTTCGTTCCCATTGTGGAAATGGTGGAGTCATGATTGAAGCCACAGTCGTGAAGTTGACGGAACAAAGAAGCCCATACAGATCAATGCAGTCTAACAATAGACCTAGCCATTAGCAACTAGCTAACTACGCAGACTTACCTGTATTAGTGTTTATTGCTGGCTGTATGAGTCATTTATTATTTTGTCCCACTGTAACCTCTACCTGGACTGGACTCTTTTTACCACGTCCCGCAACGATGGTCCTGGAATTTCACGATGGCTATTGAGAATCCGCACCCCGCTCCTACAGACACAAGGGTGACATTCATCTCTGCTCCCATAGCCTGTCTCTGACGAGAGAACATATATTATGCAGTTCCATCAGCACTTCAAATTAAAGCAGAAGTAAATTAGAAGCATAACTCATAATAGTTTTTAAAAATGTTAAATATTATTACCCTTTTATGAAGTTATGCATATATTACATAGTTATTATGTAGTAAGTAACAATTTATGCTGTTCTATCAGAGCAGTATGTGAAAGCAGAGGTAAAACAGAAGCTTAACTGCTAAGTTGTATTATTTAGAGTATTATTACTGCCCTTGTATGAGGTTGCATATGGTGTTACATAGAAATTACAATAGTAAGAAATATCATTCAACCTATATTTGGTTTCCAACCTGTATAATCAGTTTTGAAATGAAATATGATATGTGGTATGAAATATGCCCCTGATAAACCAAAGCTAGAAGAAATCACCTTACGATGCTAATGATGCATCGGTATTAATTCTTCTTTTGATTCTGAGGTCAAAGCGATTTTGATTCGATTTTATCTGATTATGTTTTAGGAAGAAAAAAATAGATTTCTTGCGGTTGGTGGGATATCAAGTTTGGCATAGCTTGCATTGAACATAGATTTATGACAGCCTTAATTAATACAGCACTCTACTATCAAATGGGCTCCAGATGGTCGTTATACCAGGTTGACTGGCCAGAACCATTCCTAGATGTTCCTTAAGGCCCTCAGTTGATTGACCAATCCTTCAAAGCCCATTTAATTATTACTCCCCCTTAGGGTACAAACTCTTTAAAATATGGGCTGCGTTTGCACTGAATGTCTTTTTTTTCTCGTTTCGCACTAAATATGCTCCAACACGCCTCACCTGCAAGCCAGAGAAAGCTTCCTCTGTTCACGACCTTCCCAGTTCTCCAGCCAAGCCAGTGGTTTGGTTTCATTAGAGACAGATGAGCAAACACAGGGCCGAACACGTGCCTGCTCTGGGCTGTTGTAGCAGTAGTGGGTGGGCAGGAGGGAGGTTGTCCACCAGCAGCAATGAATGGATGTTCCTCACCCGTGCTGTAAGTAATTTGGTTGGATTTGAGAGAAGAGCTCGTCAGCTGATACATATCAGTACACAGCAGCAAGGCAACTCATCACAAATGTCTGATCTTCCCTAACTTAGAACCATGGAACTCTGTGTGATCAAAAGCTACTCCAGGACAAGTGAGGACTTTGTATCTGTCATTCTTGGATGACATGAGATCTTGCCAGAAGATAAACATCACTGTCACTTCAGATGCAGACTTTTCATGGTGAAACTTCCAAAGCTGGTTGCAAAAATTTTATTTGAAACTAAACTTCATTTTGTGGAAGGTCTTACAGTCGAACCATATTTAATTGTCAACTTTAGGAAAATTGCATGTAACCCCAACCTAATGAAACCCCCACATAATTATGTCTAGGTCAAAGCTATTCAGATCTACAAGCCATGGACATAAACAACAAACACAGTCTTTTGACTCACGCTGACATGCCACAGTAGAGCGAACACCGATTTTTGACAGTTTTATATCGTTTTTATTTGTTGAAATCAGATTTTACAAATACGCTTGGAGTTCTAAGGATTGTAACTCCAAATCGCCGGTCCTAACACTGACTTTCACCAGATTTGACGATTTTAGATAATCTAATGAGGAGCTGTCAATGTAAAGTTGTGCTACTTAAATAGCTATTTAGCTCGCCAGCTAAGGTAGCACAAAACACATGTGCTGTGATTTGTTCTCCTTCATCATGTTCAACATGGTCAGGTTTTTTGATTTCTTGATACAAAGAACCAAATCATGTAAATATTGTATTTTTTCTCACTGTCAGGACAAACATCAAATATCTTTACAGGGAAAAAAAACATCCTGAACGGTTACTGGAGGCTTATGGAACCAGCCATTATTTTCAGACACTTTGTCTGTTAGTCCATTAATCACTAAATGGTGACAAGGTGTAAACACACAGCAAAAACTCCTGATCTAACCAAGACTTGGAATCTTATTTCTAGCCTAAAAGTCTTCTTCATCATATACTATATATAATATAATATATTGCTCTCATACAATATATTAATATTGTTTTAAGATATATTTTCCTATTTCAAGAAATCTTTAGACTGGAAACGAGTAAAATTATCGGTCCGCGCAGTAAGATATTTACACTTGGTAAAGGAAATAGGAAAAAACATCTTAAAGCAATTGGTTAGATCAGTTTTGGTAGTGCAACAGCTGGCATATTTCCAAAAATAAAAACAAGTGGCTAATGCTTTTTTTTTCGATTACAGTAATGATCATGAGTAAGAGATTAAAAAAAAGTACAAAAAAATTTAATACAGACTACTCTTGTCATTGGAATAATTATATGCAATACATGAAATTTACACATGAAAATAATTCCAAGCAACTGTCAAGTAGCACAGGAATGTATGCTTCATGCAACATTACTAATAACTAATTGCATAAGTGCTTCCAGCCTCCACCAAGCCTGCCTCTGGTATTGCTATTTTCTGCCAGTGTTCTGGTAACATAATGAAAGCTTCATAACATCATTCTCCCTAATCCCTGGGGGAAGACTGCTTTTGTGCTGTAAACTGTTTCAGTGGGAGAGTGGATTTAAAGCTTGGAGATGTTCTGCAGAATAAGTATGTGGTCACAGCCAGTCAACAAGAAAAATTCCACAATATTGAGTCAAAAGTATGTGTTACTTCTCCAAACACTGAACCACAGGTCTCTAATTCTCCAAAGGATGAGGGCGGCAGTGAGTTTGGGCTTCACACTGTGAACCTAAGAGGTTCTAGTTTGGATCTAAGGCACCGGGGCAACAGGAATGTTGGTTTAGTATCACAAGGCAACAGATTCTAATAACCCTGCCTTCACCTTTGACAGCTGTCAGAAAACCCTTAGCCCAGACCCTTAACCCCAAGTTGCTCCAGGGGTGTCGTATCATTATACCCATGTTTGTCTTAAATTACTCTTTTCTCAGGGATGTCTCAAGGAGAACTCACAATGTTTGACTAAGACATACACCATTTAGCAAAAAGCTACAACCAGGTTACACTGAAAAACTGACCTGAATCTAAAACTGAAGTTTTAAACATAAATATTGGTCTTAAGTATCTGCACTCTGAGGTTTGTTTCCAAACAGGGTTATAGTACACGACATTGTTACAACATGGAGAGCAATGAAACATCAAACACTTTGTCAAAGTTCATGGCCACCAGATGGCATTGGTTCTCCCAGGTCCTGAAGGCAACTAGAACTTGCTGAATTTTTCTCTGATGTGACGAGTTGTGACATATGGATTTTGTGAAAATTTACCATTGTGTTGGTTCTCAGAGCACTGAACATTATTCATGATCTTATACTGATACAGTACTGTGCAAATCTCTGTGCCGGTGCCAGTAGTTAAAAGGCATTCACAGTACTGGGTTAAAGCTCATTACTACTGGGTAGTAGTATTCAGTAAGTGAACAGACACTAATATTACAATAAATACAAAGAATATTAATACAGTAAATAATGGCTTTGTGTGTGGCAAAGTGTTCTCTTAAGTATTACTTGTAGCTCCATCAAATACCTGGGTTGGCTTTTTTTACTTGCCACAGATATCCACCATTTAGCGAAAAGCTGCAACCAGGTTGCACTGAAACACTCCTATAGCACCTATGGCTTACACATAAATATCAGTCCTAAGTATCAGACTTAGGTATCAGACTGCTGATATAAATTGCTTAAAACAATTTGCATATGTGCTAAAACCTTTGCTGTATCTGTGTGATGACGGTCTTTCTGCAATAAAAACAAAAATGTTATTTGAATATTAATTAGTTCTCCACATCGAAAGGAGCCAGTTGAGGTGGGAGAAGGCCCCAGGGCAGGCCCAGGACATGCTGGAGGGATTTTATTTCTCAGCTGAGGTGGAAACATCTCTTTGTTCCCCAGAAGAGCTGGAGGAGAGGGAGGTCTGGGCATCTTTGCTGAAGCTGCTACTCCCATGAACCAGACCCAGATAAGCAGCAGAAATTTCTTTCTCAAAGCCCCCAACTATTACATGGATGTTTGAAATTCACATCAGCACACCTGATACAGTCAAATGAAGCTAAAGCAGGTGTTTGATCGGACTGGGCTTCCACAAGCAAAGACACTGACACATAAAATGACTGCTTACTATATTAATGTTATCTGTATATTTGTTGTTGTTGGTTTTTTTTACATTTACTGTCCAGTTAAACAACTAAATTTTAGGCTCTTAAAGCTTTTGTACAACACTGCACCTGACAAAACATCTACTCAGCTCTCACAGCTTTGAGGTTAGTGATGTTAGATTTGAAATGCAGATGTTACAGGGGGACCAAGTCTGTAACATATCAATGACTTGAAAGTAATCTCTGTATTTTTTGTATATATGTAACTAGAATTAAATGTATCTTCTCAATTCTGCAAAAACTAAACAAAACAACCTGAAAAAGTTAAGCTGTATGACTGTAGGTAATGGTACGTGAAGGTCGTGTTGTAGCTCTGTCATGTTCATGTTAGGAGCATGGGTTACATGGCCTGCTATATTCTTCAACCTGTAGGCTTCTGCAGAGCAAACAGCAGAGCTGGGTCAAATATTTCACACGTCTCAAGCTGTCTTGCTAACTTCTTGTTGTTTTTTTTTTGTCTCATTCTAATTCTAGGGGAAATCCAGAAACAACGTAACTCAGAATGGGTTAAGCTATATGGCTGTGGTTGGGTCATGCTTGGGAAAAAAGGCTTATTTCTTATATGCAATGCAACCGTTTTTATGTGCAATACAACTTCATCCCAAAGAACCTTGTGAAAAAAAAAAATCAAAACCGGGTGAAGACTCCTAATTTTCATATTCAGTGTAGCTTTCACTTTGATCCAAAGAAACACAAGAACACTGTATGCTTACAGGTCTGACTAAATGCCTCGCAAATGATATTGATATGTACATTTTGACAGTATGGCCACATCAGTGAGAATATGTGAAAAGTGGTGTGGTGTGGAGTGAAAAGTCTCATATTACCTTGAGCTATGTTGGGTTTTGAGGGGTGCAACCATGGGCTAAATTGTGGAGTTGTAGTCAAATTTTAAACTAGCCCTATGACCTGGAAAGCCTTGGGGCAATGGTGCACATGCCCAACAGCCAACAAGCCTTCAACGATATCTAATACACAAATTAGTCTTCAAATTATTTAACAAGTTCTGCTCAAACATGTGTTCCCAAGATCAAGTCTGAATATGGAGAGAGAGTCTGAATCTCAAAAGAGAGAGAGCGCATATGGTGTGTTTGCCCATGTGAGTGTCATGAAGTTTGCCTAGGTGAGGCTCAGAAATGTCTTTGAGATGTTTCTGATGATGTGTCTGATGTGGGATATGACTCATTCAACAGAAAACATTGTCAAGTATGTGTAAGTTTTATCGGCTTCTCTCTCTGAACTTTGGGGGAATATTTCTTTAAGGCAAATCTTAAATATGTGAAATACACTCACCCCCAAATAATAGGCCTTTCTTAGAACATCATATGCTTCACATTGTCTCAGTTGGAGCTCAGCAGTCATTGGGACATGGTAACGAACAGCAAGGTTGAACAAGTGGGCACTGATGGGTAACCATGCAGTCAAACCACGGAGAGATGATGGCATCTTCTGAGCACTCTGTGAGCTCATAATATTTAATAGACTCAATAAACTGAGCCGATTAGTGTTCATCATATGGCTTAGAGAGAGGAATGATAGTTAACAGCAACATTTGTTGGAAGTGCTCGATGCCCAACAACTCAGACTCTGTTGCCATGGCTGCTTCTATAAGCCCTCAGATCTGCCCTCATGTTTATTTGTTTAAGACACACTGATACTTTCAAATCTATCGGTGCAGGAATCAATTAATTCTTCTGGATGGACTCATGGGATTGCACAAACAAGCACCATCAACCAGCTGTGGAAAACTGGGTCAGAGGCAGAGTCCAAAACACTCTACGCCATGAACACATCTCCAGAACAGGCTGGATCTTGAAGCAAAATGAGACAATACAACCACTCAGCATGACCTTTTAGATGCTTCTAATGAAATTTCTTGTTTCTCTGTACAAGAAACCTAATCTCCATGAGTTCCATTGTCTCCTTACCTGTCCAACAAGCCCCAAACATATTCCAGGGTTGAATAATTAAAACAAGCCCTAGAATGAAGTTACTGTTATGCCTTGTTATGTCAGCTGTGTAAACACTGGGGCCATTACTGTCGGTCACCTGGGAGGTTCTTGCACCAGAAGACCAAGAAAATGCTCGTTGGTCTTTATAGCGAGGAAAGAGTGTCTGCATGTGTAAACCAAACCACTTGCAGACCACTACTGGAGTGATGAGGCAGTGTGGTGGAGGAGCCTGTAAAGTTTGACCGGCGGGACCCATGGGCTCATCTGAGGTGAGCAGACATCAGTCATCTTTCCATTGGCCTTGGGAGACTTGTTAGAAGCAAAGGAATTTTCCTTCGACGGCTCTTAAAAGTCTAACTTTGTTTTCGCAACCAAACACCTTCCGAACACGGTGTGCTCCATCAGCCAGGCCAGAAATGTCTGTAACAATGTGCCCTACACAAGGACTGATGGATTTATTCCCTGTTTGCTTAGACACACCATAAGAACTAGTGCACAGTGTTGGGCACGTACCTTTAAAAAAGTAATTAGTTATAGTTACTAGTTACTTCTCACAAAAAGTAACTGAGTTAG
>JBBJLR010000042.1:26003130-26019102 GCA_037577145.1 Brachypetersius gabonensis | reverse complement strand
CTCCCTCCCGCTCAAATGTAGTGTTGGTGTGTGTTGTTCTAAAGTGCTTTAAAACAGGAGAGAGGCCTGACACTGACACTAGTGCATTGTCAACAGGAGTTTGTTTCCTGATATTTGGGCAACCTCTTGCTTTTCTTCTTCTAATGGAAACTGATTTCCACAGAAGTTGTGCCATATCTGGCAAGGGGTCAAGCAGACACCTCTTAAAAAAGAGAAGTGAGGAAAGAAGGCTTTTCTGATCGAGAAAGTATTTCCATCCCCTGTTTTCATTCACTCTCTGATTTCAGCCTTTCTTTAACTGGGCCTCATAAAATCAGGGACTTTTGTGAAGAGAACATAAATAAGGAAGGGAAACTTATTCTGTTATAATTGAACATTTGATGCAGGCCCTCGCTTCAAAATCATAGATAACTGGATAAATGCTCCCATTCATCCTGGAGACCCAGCGTTCATGCAAGACTGCACATAAAGCCATATATAAAGCACGCACAGACGACCTGCGGAGCACACGGCGTCTAGGTTGTGCAATGCCAACACGCAAAACGTAATGAATTTGGTCTATCCTTAGAGTGCTAGACTGCTGTGCTTGGCAAAAAACAACAAAAAAAACAGAAGTGGAAAGGAAAGTTCCCTTAAATTCACTTTCATGGCTTGACCAGTACAGTTACCGCACTAGAGCAAAACTCCTTCCTGCAGACTCTCCTTATCAAGTGACTTTGAATTAATCTGAGGACAAGTTTTGGATTGGCTGGAGACAAAGCCGTAAGAGGTAAGTGCTGTTGGTTTAACTGAACAAAGAACTGAGACCTCTCAAATAATGAAGTGCAAACATGCGTGAGAAGTAAGTGAATTACAGACTTGCTTTGTAATGTTCTGTTACATCCTGGGTCTGTTTGCTGGGAGATGCAAACGCAAATGCAAATGTAGAGATTAATCCAGCTGTAGTTTCATTCTGGGGCATGTAAACTAGAATATCATACACACAGCTATTTGTATTTGGAGGTATTTATACCTACAATCTAACTTGTAGAAAAACTATGAAAAGAGGTTATTTTTCTTTCAACTGGGCTTATATTGTGTACTGGGTCTGAGTGTAGTTTCTTTTCTATGAAGACTTCTCTGATGTGATTTAAGGCCTCAGACTGACTTATTGTATATGAATTAAATTATCACTGGCATCTGATCCCTTTAAAAAATCGACAGTTTTTTAGAACCATTACTTCACGAGAACTTATAAAATTAACTGAAATTAATCAATGAAAAAGTGTTGGCATTAACTATTTTTTTTATTTTTACACTGCTCTTAAATCAGCAGTTTTATTACCTCCATAACAAATTGCATAATAATGACTTCATAAAATGCATCAGGATGGAATAACATCTAGAAAAGGTTCATTAGTGTTTACTACTGTTACTGTTTGCAATAAGATCTTCACACAGAAGCCATTCTGAGTGAACATAATGCTATTTTACTGTAAATATACAGTAAATAATGATAAATAATGAGAACTTCACAGCAATATCCTGAAATGGCATGAGACAAAGTATGCAAAACACATGTATAGATGTAACACAGGGAACACTACAATGTGACCAAATCCAAAATGTTCCTTAAATAAATTTGCATGTGCTCCAGTACCAAATGGGAGAAAACTGAATAAAGAATTCATGCAAAATTGATTCAGAGATAAATACTGACTTCATTTCCAGCTGCAATTAAAAATGCATTTCCAAGCTATTCCTCAGGTCTTCCACTGAGTCGTCCAGGTGTAGGAAAAATATATCTTGAGTACAACACAGTACATTTGAACTGAGACACAACTTTGAATTGCCCTCAGATGTGATATTGCCTATTTGATAACACTTGTTTTATATTCATCTTTAGAAACCATTCCACTCATGGAGCTCCCATCAGTGCTGTCAGTCCACTCCAACAACCAGACCTACAGGAACGGCTCGTGCTCCCGCGACATCGTGCTGAAGACGACCGTCTTCCCTGTCCTGTATTCTATCCTCTTCCTTCTAGGACTGTCCCTCAATGGCCTGGCGGTGTGGGTGTTCTTCAGCATCCCCAGCCGCTCCCACTTCATCATCTACCTGAAGAACATTGTGGTGGCAGATGTTATCATGACCTTCACTTTCCCCTTCAAGATCCTGTCCGACTCCAACTTAGCCTCGGTCAGCATCCGCATGTTCGTCTGCCAGGTGTCTTCTGTGCTCTTCTACCTCACCATGTACATCAGCATCCTTTTCTTTGGCCTGATCAGCATCGACCGCTGCAGGAAGACTCTCTGGCCCTTTGCAGGCACCAGCCCCAGACGGCTGGTCCTCAGGAAGATCCTCTCAGCTGCCATCTGGGCCATCCTGTTGGCGCTCTCGCTCCCCAACATGATCCTTAGCAGCGGTTCGCAGCCCTCAAAGCCCTTCAGTTGTCGCGACCTGAAGACTCCGCTGGGGCTCAAGTGGCACGAGGTGGTAAACCACATCTGTCAGGTGATCTTCTGGGGCAACCTGATCATTGTGGTTGTGTGTTACACCCTCATTACCAAGGAGCTTTACAGCTCATTTGCTCGAACCCATGCCCATAGTGGACCAAGGCAAGGCTACACTGGAGCAACCAGTCCCTCTCAGGGGAAGAGAAAGGTACGAGTAAATGTGTTCCTCGTTCTAGCGGTGTTCTTCATCTGCTTCGTGCCCTTCCACTTCGCCCGGGTGCCCTACACCATGAGCCAGACAAAAGGGCACATGTTCAACTGCCAGCAGAAGCTGATCTTCTTCCAGGTGAAAGAGACCACACTGTATCTCTCCTCCCTAAACTCACTGCTGGACCCGCTCATCTACTTCTTCCTGTGCAAGTCCTTCAGGGACTCCCTATTCAAGATCCTGCGGTTCTCCCCAGGAAGGTGTAGGGCTTTGCAAGACAGCACGGACACCACAGTCCCCATGGAAAACCCCGTTTAAACAAAGTAGATGTTTTTCACAGTGACTGGTTTTAAATAATCAGTGTAGTGTAACAGGCTCTTGGTAAAGGTTTACAGCAAGCAAAGCAAAAAAAAATGCTTTGCCTAAATTCACGTTAACAGATAAAATTGCTTATTTACAATCTTTAAGTAGTGTGTAATGAATATATACATGCTGGTAATAAAAAAACGTTCCCATTTTTCCAGTAAATGTCATTTTAAAGACAATTCTTTCACAATGCATTTGTGAATTTCAAGGAAATGGTCTTCAGTAAATAAAAATATCTATATTTGTGTGTGTGTGTATATGTTAACATATGTATGTATGTATGTATATATGGAGGGCTGATAATCTTTATACTGTGAACAAAGTTAATAAAGTCCATGTAACATGATATTTGTCAGAGAGGGCAATTAATGACACACTTTGCACTTTGCATATGTGCTCATGCTATTGGTGCAGCCTATTAAGCTCAAGCTCAACTTTAATAGAAACATTTGAGGAGGAATTCTCAGTCTAACGACTCAATGATGGTGATGAAATAATTGGCTTTTCATACGTTCATGAAAAGAAATGTCTTTACAGTCATCTCATGGTTTGGTAAAAATATTTTTTACAACCCAAAACCTATCTCAGCTAATGTGACAGACACTTGTCCATAGAGGAGAAATGCTAATGTTTACATTAAAAGTGATCTTGGTTAATTGTATTGAACTACTTTGTCACAGTCTATTTTTGACTGTATTTACAAGAAGTTAACAATAAACTGAAAACCAGAATGTACATAGAATTGTGAGCCAGTTGAAAGAAAGCACTATTTGTTCAAAATGATACAATTAGTGAATTTACTGCTTCACCCCTGCACCTTCTGGACCAATGGAATAGCTAAAATGGTACATTATGATTTAGAATAAAATCTTGTTACATTTAAATACGTTCACAGTGTCTTTATTTCTTCTGCAGAATAAAGATTCCTAAATGGTACTTGGCATAGACGTACAGGTCTAGAAAACCCTTCATATGTTTTGGATCTTTACATCATAAATTCCTCACACTTGCACACCTGACAAAAAGCAAGTAATCCTAGGAACAGTCCATTGAATGATTCATCAGAGAAACAAATTCACTATAATATCACTCCGAAAAAAAACAAAACATATTGTCTTCCAGACATGAGAAGTTCCTTCAGTTTGCCTGCGGCTGATGTTATTAACAGTTTTTAGCTAAGGGAGCAGGTCATGGGAATCTGCATAATAGGATATCGCAAAGCATGACATTCTACAGAGACCATCACTGGAAGGTAAATGGCACCAAGCCATGCAGGCCAGCCTTTCACTCCAAAAATATTTTCTTATACTGTTAATTTACTGTCACTGGGAGCAGGCAAAATAGTCCTCTGGATCCTCTGGAGTGAGCGGGGGAAAAGATTTGGACCGCTGTAATATTTAAGGAATACTTTAACTCCACAGAGTTATAAAGTTTTTTGTATTACATCCACAGACAAAGTGTTGCAAATACAGGAACATGGTGTTGTCTATTCATCATATTCTGAAATATCACATGCAAAGCACTTGTTTCGTAAACAGTAGTGATTCCATGGAACACAGCATTATGGCTTCATGCAAAACGTGTCTAAAATAAATCCGCTGTTTGGAAACTGTTTTCAAAGAGTAACATCCCTATGGGCCCCACAGTGGTGCAGAGGGTAGCACTGTTGCCTCACACCTCCAGGGTTGTGAATTTGAGTGTGTGAAGTTTGCATGTTCTCCTCAGGGTGGTGTGGGTTTTCTACAGAATCTTCAGTGAAACATTAGGATCCACTGGGTCTGCAAATTCAAAAGAGCCTAGGATCACTTTCACCCCTCATTGCTCACTAGCAGTGACTCCTCTCCTCACTGGGATTTCCCCAAAGACCATTAGACTGCTCCAGCTCATTCAAAATGCTGCTCCTAAAGTTTTAATTAAAACCAAGAAAAAAGATATGTCTCTTTGAACTGGCTCTCAGTTTTGTACACAATTGATTTCAAAGCAATACTCATTGTGTACAAGTCACTTAATGGTTTGGGTCCTAAATACATCTCTGATATGTTTGACGTACAGTAATCCCTGTGTTTTGCAGTGTTTACGTTCCATGAGCACCCGCGTATAGTGAAAAACCACGTTGTTGTGTTTTGGTAAAATAATGCCTAAGATTTTTTTAGTGCAAACCCTAAATTTGCTTTCAGAACACTTTCATTCACTTTCATACTAATACTAAATAAACTGAGATAACTGTTGAAAACGTGGGGGGAAATGTTGAAAACTCTAAAATATGAGGACAAGACACAGAGCAGTTGACCTATGGCGGTTATGGAGAGTTGACAATATTTTAGTGTATTTCTCTCTCTAGTACAGTTCGGTTCTCAGAAAAATTCTGCAATCTGAATCTGTAAATATTCCTGGTAGGTCTCTTAGATCTTAGAGCTGCTCAGCTAGTGGTGAAAAGAGCCGAAACTAAACTTGGCGAAATGGTGTTTAGTCAAAACTGCCCATCAGTACCAGACCTGCACTACTCTCAGAGTCACAGACGGCCTGCTGAAAGAAGTTATAAGGGTTAACGTGGTCTTTAAATGTAATCTTCCCTAAAGATCCCCAGATGCTATAATTTCCCTGAATATACAAATAGACTGTTCTCTTCAACAACTGTTTCAGCTTTCAACCACGTGTACAGGAACCTGGTCGCGGTTTTAATATATACTCATGACCATGTCTGACATCATCACTACTGCTGTTACCTTTTGGCACATTTGATGCACCACCAACTGAAGCTGTCATAATCACTGTGGTTTCATTAGTCACACTCTCAGGAGAAGTGGATGTATGTGCAAGCAGATCAGCAGAGGCCCAGCATTATGAGCAAGGGTTGCAGGGGGTTACGTTCCAAGAGCACCTGCGAAAAAATGTGAATTTGTGATGTGGTAAAGAAAAATGGCCTAAAAATGTACATTATTATAGTCTAAATATGCCCCAAAATATGCACCCAAAACACTTTGATTCCAAAACAATACATTTCCCTTAAAGAAAATGTAACGGTAAACCCGTATCTGGACTGTACTGCTGTCTCGCTCAGTGCTAGAATGTAAAATACTGGTGTTACCCCTGTATAAACTGTACTGTAATACATGCAAGTGCTTTTTCTTTGGTATGCGCTGTTGTTTTCTTTAGTATAAGGTAAATACAGTAATAAATTAATTTAATTTACACTTATTAAAAATACACACTGCTTTAGGAAGAACAAACCAAGAAACATAAACGAGGCTGATTTGTCGACAGGGTGGAGGGTGTTTGTTGCTCCTTTGAAATCAGAGAAAACAATCATTTTATACAGAATGCACAGATTTTTTTGACCGCCAGGGGTATTTATAAAACCTTGGAGACTATTGCTCCGGGTGTCTAAGCCTAAAGACGTCCCTGATATGAAGGTAAATATTCATTCACTCTTGCCGAACATCCCTATTGTGTTGGGCCTTTCAGAAGCAACTCTTGACTTTTAAACAGAAATGAATCACACCACACCAATTCCCACTTACAAAAGTAAAAATAGGAGGCATACATCATGGAGACTATGACCCTTAGCATAAAAATCAAAAGACGCAACTGTGGTCAGGCACAAAAACAAAACGATGTGTACGAATTTATTCACAGTTGTTCAGCTCTGACTGAAAGCAAGCACAGTGGACTCATGAGTGTCATTCCCATCTGTCTCACAAAGTTTAACATCCTCAGATAGAGAACTAGGACAAACTCTGCCATCTACATGTAGATCTTATCTGCATATTAAGCCCTTTAGATAATGACATGAGCTGAAAAATAATAATCAGATTCACATTTCTATGAACTCTTTTACTCACTGCTGCTATGCCTTTCTGAAAAGAACAGAAATGACTGTACAGCAGTGATGGTTTGCATGTGGTTTTGAGACAGAGAGATCGAAAAACCTTCTGGGTGGAGAAGAACAGATAGATATGGAGATAAAATAGAAAAGTCAGCAGGTTCTCAGCAAATCTATAAGGTTTGTGTGTTTCTGTGAACCAAAAGTTATCATATTTCCTTAAAATGTACCTCTTAAGATGGAAAAATGCTGATTTTGATATCATACCTTGAACACTGATATACGCCAATTGTTCTGGCTGCCATGTATAGCAAAAAGGCAAGTCTGCCACAGGCTCAATACCTCACAAAAACATTCGAAACAGCATGTTGTTGCAGATGAGTCTCAATCAGAAACTTATGCTAGGACTGCATGGAGACACACAGAGACACAGAGACACAAACTCTATAAAAGATAGCATAAAGTCATAATAAAACTGTGAAAAAACTTTCTATACTGTACCATACTATACACAAAATGACGTGGTTAGTAAGAGAGGTGGATATAAATGCTATAGAAAAAATAAATAAAATTGCTAACCATGCCATAACACACCCCATCTCCATACCATAATACTCTCCATATCATAATACTCTCCATACCATAATACTCTCCATACCATAATACTCTCCATACTATAATTTTGTACCTATTTTACTATAAAGCACAAGACTGTTTGTCTGTTGTACATTTTCAGACCCATTTAGTCTGTAGTCTGTATAAACTGTTATACTAAATGTTTTCCTCTGTGTATATTTGTCAATGTATTCTTTTCTTTTTTCTAGTTAGTGCCGGAGGGTTACATTTCACCACATGTTGTATATGCTGGGCTATAACGGCATACATGGCACCACAAATCTTAACTCTTACTGCACTTCTTCATGATTAGACGCTTTTCACACTGCATTTCTCGCAGGATACAAAATATCTGCACTTGAGAAATATGCTTGAGCGCAGTAGTGCAGATCCACCACCAATTACATGAAGCAGTCCTCACAGACCTTTTTTGTGGCTTATGGAACACAAATGAGGCAGCTGTGGTTATTAAAGAACGGCTTAAAAGAAACAAAACTAAGGTTCTGCAAAGGAAAGGACCTGTTCGTCATGGTCTGTTTATATTTTGTCTGGTGATCTGAAACTTTAGTGTAATGCATACGCAAAAACAGAAGAAACCTCGCAAATGTTTTTAGATATTTGATTGAAGCAATGGTTTATGACAGAAAATCAGAGTGTAACAAGGTCGTTTTCTCATGTGCTTACATATAATGAAGATTAGATCTCACTCACTAGTTAGCATGATGCCTGTGCAAATCATCAGATATTGGCATGATATTTTGCTACACAGAGTTATGAAATAACTAAAGCCAGGAAGGACTGACGCTCTTCCTCCTTCCTATCTAAGTTCCTATATGCTTCCATCTCCGTTTTGCACGTCCGTCTGTGTTCATCGAGACAAGTTCTAGCCTTTAAGCTTAAAGCAGAATCAGCCCGGATCTCCAGCGAGGTTCTTTCCCATCATACACTTCTCTCCTCGCCACCACTGGCCATGTCTAAAAGGAGTGTGTGTGAAAATGTAAATTCCACATTAGCACCTCTAGAGCAGCTCCCAACAACAGTTGCTACTTGAGTTTCACACTTCTATCCAGCCAGCAGACACAGCTTCCCCCAAAAAGAACAGCAGGGTCCAGGATTGGGTTAGAAGAAAGAGACTGGAGCATTAAAGAAACAGCGTGATGCTATGAGTAAACGCCTAATAGTTTAGTAATCGCTACTTTGAGTTCAAAATAGGCTGCATTAATATTCACACATGACTGGATTCATAATACTGCCCAGGATAAGCAACACCAGACATGCAGAAGTTGTCTCATGGGTGGTTTTTTTTTTTTGCTAGGTCAGTGTTAACCATCTTCACTTTACAGGAAGTGTGGTTAGATGGGCAGATAAGGCACAGTAGCACGCAAGACAGCAGGGAGCACAGATCGGTATAGTCGCATTCTCAGAGGTATGTAGTAGAATTAATGTTTATTTTAGAATATCCTCATTAAGTACATACATATTATAACCTGGTGCTGCAATGGGACATAACATGTGTTTATATATACACTGAGGATAAAAACCAATTGAATTTGCTTGATTTATATCATTCATATCACATCCACAGCACAATTTCAGCTTGGCTTAGTATTAGCAGGCAGTTGCGACATATTTTAAGACTCATTCCATGAGAATAAGAATATGCAGCTGCTTGCAAAAACCTGTAATGATTATTGCTTTTAGTGGTTTTCAGTCATTCCATCCATTTAAAGTGATGCTAATGTGTTACTTAAAGCTGAAACTGCAATTCTGATGCTTGTTTTTCAGTTTAAATCATAAAAATACTTTGTTATTGTCTGTTCTGTTGCTCATTTTTTTACTTAAATTGTTATTGTTAAACACTTGTCAGGGAGGTTAGAACATAATATGTTTCATAATAAAAATGCGGACTTTATTCCATTTGTTCAGTGGTGTTTTCACGTATTATATTTTATTATAGGTCTTACATCTGGTCTTACACCTGGATTGCATATCACCATCCAAACCCAACATTTATACATTAATTCCATTTTAAAATCGCTGCTCGTAAATATTTTTTCATAATAGTGTGGAGTATCCTAAGAATGACTTCACAGTGTTTGGCAATTCTTTTGTGTTTGAAAGGGGCTCATTCATGTAATAAAACGCACCGGGCTTTGTTGCAATTCATCGACTTTAGTTTCATGCATAATGATCCACTCTTAAGATTCCTTTTTCCAAAATGTGGAAGTGAAAGCTAAAAAAAAATGAGAAATGAGTTTTATAAATAGGAGTCTGATGCTCATGGCAGTCTTTGCTTTTTTCAATGAATTCTGTGATACTGAAGATATTGCTCTCCCCAAATTCCTCTCAGGCTCGATGGCGTCTCCGAACGGGACAAGCCCGCATTGTGGGATTGACGATAAAACGAGGGCCATCACCATCTCCAGCCTCTATTTCCTGCTCTTCCCGCCCGCGCTTCTGCTCAACCTGTTGGTGGCCTGGATTTCCATGCACCTGAAGTCCAAGTCCACCTTCATGGTGTACCTGAAACACCTGGTGGCCGCCGATCTCCTCATGACCCTGACCCTCCCCTTGAGGGCCTCCAGCGAGCTGCCTGAAGCCCCGAAGGAACTGGAGGCTTTCGCCTGCCGCTTTGCTCACGTCTTCTTCTACCTGGCTATGAACATGAGCATCATCTTGATGGGCCTCATAAGTGTGGACCGCTTCTTTAAAATTGTGTGGCCTGGGAGGAGGCTCCTGTGTCAGAATCTGTGTTTCAGCAATGTCCTGTGTGTCTGCTTGTGGCTGCTGCTGATTGGGTTTAACACCGTTCCGATTATCATCACGACAGACAAGCAGCCTACAAACATCACCAAGGAGTTATGCATGGCCATGAAAAGCAACCTTGGACAAGCTTGGCACAAAGGGGTCATCATGTTTGCTCAGATCATTTTCTGTGTAGTGTGCATTCTGGTGGTATTAAGCTACACATGCATCACCAGGAAAGTGATACAATCCTACCGGAAGTCACGCAGCAGCAATGATCAAGGGAAGCGCAAAGCCAAGGTTCGGGTTTTCCTGATCCTTCTTGTGTTCCTGATTTGCTACGTACCTTACTACGCCATCCGGCTGCCATACACCCAGATGCAGACCCGCAACAAAGGTGATTGTACCAGGCATCTATTCAAGGTATTTAAGGATCTGACCCTTTGGCTCTCAGCAACCAACGTGTGCCTGGACCCCCTGATCTACTTTTTCCTGTGCAAGGCTTTCAGGGAAAAGTTTCTGGAGAATTGTGAATTTAAGAGGCTTTTCCCGTCCTTTGGCAAGAGTGCAGAAGCCTGCCAGTCCTCAGACACCTCGTTTTAGCCCTGAAGCAGAAATGGAGCATCTCGCTTTTCTTCTTCATAGCTTTACGCAAGAACTGGTGGTTCATGGTGGTTACACAAGGGCTGAACGTGGGTTTCTGCATTTTTAAGCAGGGTTGCTGCAAAAGCAGCCGGCTACAAACGATGGACTGTTGTAAATAACTGCTGGAATCTTGCAACAGGTGACAGTGAGGGAATCTGCAAGTATATGCCACAGCATGACTCATCAGAAACAACAAAATAAAGAAAACTGTTCTTCAAAGCTGTTTTTCAAGAACTGGACATAAGGACAAACTCCTAGCCATAGCCATAACATCCATAAACAGTAAGAACCGATCAGCTGGGCCTCCTGAAAAGGCACTGCTGATATGATATCAGTTGACATATATTAAGCAAAGATTTTTATGTATGTCTGTTGGAAAACACATTCAAATTGGTCATCATTTGTAGTACGAATGGCACTAAACTGCCTTTAAAAAGCACACAATTTGTTCTCTTCTCTCTCTCTTTCTCTTCTTGTTCTTCTTCAAACTGCTGTAACCATTTCGAGTTACATAAACCGCTTATGGTACACTGGTGCACTCTGGAGGCCTGAAGTAGAACTGCATCTACAGCAAAAGCTCTGGAAGGCGGATGTCCAGCATGGTTTGGGATTTTCCTGCTGAAACTTAAATGACTGGACTCATCTTCTAAAGGTTTGACAGGTTTTTGAGATGAAAACCAACCAAACTGTGGTGGACCAGAGCTTCCAATACTGGCAATTTGAGGGAGAGGGAAGGGGAAATGCGATCTCCCTTGTTAGCAAAAGAACTTCAGCATCCCCTCTTGTTAATCTGCCATCACGTAGCATGTATGTTGGTTGGTGGTGTGTGTGAAGCAGGCGGTTTTCTCCCTGGGCCACAAATCACCTACTGTGTAGCTACTCCCTCAGTTTACAATAACAAAACCCGTCAACAAACAGGAGAAGAATGTGAGGGAGAGAGAGAATCAGGTCATTGATTTCGTGTGGCTGCATCCCCCCCCCCCCCATTCAGTCTATAGTGAATGGTCTTATGGCCTCCTGTTACTCTGTGTGTGTGTGTGTGTGTGTGTGTGTGTGTTGGGAGGGGGGTTGGGGGTGCCACAGGAAGACAAAGATTTACTGTAGAAGGGAAGTAAATGTAGGTGGATGTTGTGTTTGTATTGTTTTATTTAAAGTGTACCAGTCCCAAAGCTCTTCATTATAGCTCTGTACAATAAAATGTATGTACATTAAAAATATGTTAACCAATATAAAAATGCTAACCATTGTGTTCTTTAATGTTAAAAAAAAACCATCTAATTCTGTATGGAAAAACAAACTTCATTATTTTAATATTACTACAAGGCATTTGCTATGTGCTCATCCCAAAACTGGTTAAAAAAAAAAAAAACTGAGACAGCTGAAGTGGGGCATCTATAGTCCATATAGTCATTGACAAACCCTGGCAGTAGAATGAGTCATACTAAAGAGCTCAGTGATTCAAATATTGCATGGTCATAGAATGCCACCTTTGCCAAATGTCAGTAAAACCTTTGCCCAACTAGAGCTGCCCCAGCCAACAGTAAGTGCTTCAACGAATCACCATGGCCAAACAGAATGTAAGCCTAAGGTCACTATATGTAGCGCAAGGTCTGCTGGAGTGGTGTATAGAATGCTGGCACTGGACTCTGGAGTACTGGAAATGTGTTTGGTGTTAACAGTAAAGTTTGGTGGAGGAGGGATAATGGGCTGGAGCTGTTTTTCGGGTTTGGGCTTTGCCTGGTTAGTTCCAGTGAAGGGTAATGTTAATGCTACAGCATACAAATACATTTTATGCAATTTATTGCAATAGCTTAGGGAAGTCTGTTTGGTGTTCCAGCATAACTGTGTTCTAGTGATCTATAAAGGTCTTTAAATATAGTTTCGCGCTCCACTGGCCTGTACACAGTCCTGACCTCAAACTAAATGAACACTTCTGGGATGTACTGGAACTTTGTCCAACATCAGTGCCCGATGTAACATGAGCTCTTTTCACTTAATGGGAACAAATTCCCACAGATATACTTCAGAACGTTGCGGAAATCTTCCCAGAAGAGCGGAGATTGCTATATTAACACCAAGTGTTTTGGAATTGGGATGTCCAATAAGCTAAGTGTCTACATACTTTTGACATATAGGCATAGGGTATACTTAAAGCAAATCAGCACACAGGGTATTTAGCACTACTTATACATCTGGTATACATTATATATGAATGCAAAAAATGATGTCTTGGCAGGAGAAAGGATCTTAAATGTAGGCAATATATTTGAAAATTTGCAGTCATTTAGAAGTAATGATCTTCCTGCTACATTTCAGATTCATGCAAAGAAATATGTTGCACTGTTAGCGTAGTATAGTGACTGAAACCAACTGATCAACTGATAACATATATACCATTTAAACAGCATCATACACATGCACACACTCACAAACAAGCTACAGTTGAATTTGCTGCTGACCACAAACAAATGAGTCAGGCTCTCAGCATATTTACTGACATGTAAGCATGGACCACAAACCACACACATGCTCTTACTGCGCCTCTTGTTTTCCTCTTCCTCGCTGTTTATTTATTGCTTATTTTTATCAGTCATTCACCCTCTCTTGCTTTCTCTTTCTCTCCTTCTATCTATATGCAACTACTGCAAGCTGAAGCTAGCAAGCCTGCAATCAAAGCGAATGTTAAAGCAACCTAAAAATACCCAAATCTTTAGTTTTTACTTTCTTGAGAACTTCCAGATGATGATGCTTCCTCTCAAATATATTTAGCTTCCACTGTTTTAAATACATTAAATACATGTTGCTGACATCATCTGTAGTGCTTAGCTTTTCACCACATTTTATCAGTTCTTTTAACAAATACACACTAAACTACCTACCACTAGACAAAACACTGTAAAACAAGTGGAATATACAATAGGCCTTACACTTTGGCCCTCGTCTTGTTCTTGTGCCCTAGTTTTTGTTCTTGCCCACATTTCCCATTTGCTCCCCGCGTGCTTCCTGTTGTTATTCTTAGGCATCGCCCCCTAACCCAACTTTACTGCTGTCTCTTGTTCGTGGTTCCACCCTTACACAGATGTTCATTATGTGATGTGCTTATATAAACCCATGTGCTTTTGTTAGGCTTTGCCTGGTCAATACTGTGACCTTTTCCTTGTTTTCCAATTTGTCCATGTTTGTATACCTCAGCCTTGTGTTTATGATTCATGCTTAATGTTTCACTTATCAGTTGGGCACTTTGCACTTATATCCAGTGCAAAATATCTGTACAAAATTTCTACCCATTTTTACCCTCCATGAGTTTTTGAGTTTTTAATTATTTTCCATGTACATGGTAAAATATATAAAGGGAAGGATTGCAGTTCTCTGCCACAGTTTGAGCAGTGCTGTTCAAATTACTAGCATTTTTTAATACATGAATCAGAAATGAATCTGCATGGGTCCCAAATATTGCGCTTTAATGCTTGCCAAAAATAAATGTAACATTCATCTATCCATTCATTTTCTGCCATCGCTTAATTCACACGAGGGTATCCAGGGCCTATCCCGGGTTCAACAGGCGCGAAGAAGGGATGATTTAACACATTGAAAAAAAAAACACTTTAAACTGAAAAAAAGTTAAGCCTCTCAACAGTCATGGGCTCAGCAGCTGAAAATAGCAATCTGAAACTGAAAATAGTTCACTCAAGCAGAAGAAGATTATAAAGAATAACTAAACACTTGCAAGTGTCACTCACCAAAAAGTCATTTTTCAATTGAGATCAAAAATCTATCAAAGTCAAGACAAGATCTGGAGGCCTGAGAAAATAACTGCCCACATCACTACCAAGGACCGACAGGAAGACCTGGCTGGTGGAGGAACAGCAATGCACTGTGCTGTGACTACTTCTACTTCATCTACAGGGAAGGCTCATCAACACATGAACCAAAGGGAGGGTGGATCAATAATGTTTTAGAGTTGTATGCCGGTTATAAGAATTTCTTTTTATAGGAAGTAAAGAAACTGGAAAAAAAAAAAGAACGGGTATTACAACAAGACAAAGAACCAAGGCTGGTCAAGCTTTCAATTCAAATAATCACTTGCAACACTTACAACAATATCAGGCCCTTAAATAGTATTATCTATTTATTTCTCTATTTTGAATGAGTTCAGTTTGAAACAGAAACTCTTTAGTGAATGTTACAGATACCCCCCTGCCCTATTTTTCCCAAATGTAGCCCACACCTAAGTGCACATGTTTATTTGTGGCAAAGATGTGTTTAATAAATTGATTCCGAATGAAATATTAGCTTATTCTGCAAAACTCTTCGTGCCAGGCTCTGTCTCGTGGTCCATGAATATTTACAAAATAAAGTTTCCTGTTGCCTGCTGGTCTTGTGTTGAGGAGATAAAGGGACAGTTCCTGAAGAGCTGCCTTGAGCTTGTGCAGCGCAGCATCACTTTACACCTCATTCAGTCGGATGCAAATGAGTAAATAACGTTTGGCACAAGGCAGGACTGACTCTCCTCTTAAACAAAGCCCAGGAAGCTGGACAGGACGGGAATGCTCAGGCCTGCCACTGGCACTGCAGACTTATTGTGAAGGAAGGAAGTCTTTCAGAGGCCACCAGTAGTGAAAACACATGCGTATGTGTGTGTGTGTGTGTGTGTGTGTGTGTGTATGTGTATGTATGCGTGTGTCTGTGTGTGTGTTTGTTTTCAGAACAAAATGTCACAGCTATATAGGAAAACCTGGTAATGACGTAAAGTAAATGTGAAAAACTATCATTTGTTCAGATTCAAAATGTTAACATCATTTTTAACCAAGAATAGGAATATGGCTAAAGTACATGATGTAGTACATACCTTATATATATATGGTATATAATACATCATATATTGGCATGTTTCGTTTGTTAAAACACCTTCTCTTTCACATTAAGGTTTGTGTTTATACACACAGACACACATGTACATATACAGTAAATGTATAACATATTGGATACATCCTGTATTCAAAACAAGCATACTGCATATCAGTGTGTGTGTATGTGTGTATGTGTGTATGTGTGTGGGTGTGTGTGTATGTGTGTGTGTGTGTGTGTGTATGTGTGTGTGTGTGTGTGTGTGTGTGTGTGTGTGTGTGTGTGTG
>JBBJLR010000042.1:25977654-25997351 GCA_037577145.1 Brachypetersius gabonensis | reverse complement strand
AACATTATCAGACAGGTTTAATTGATTTCATGCCAGGCCCAATAAAAAAAAGTGTTCCTTTAATTTTTGTGAGCAGTGTAGAAGTTAGCAGAGGAATTTTGAGCGTGAGAACAAACATCACTCTAGAAGTTCTAGAAACCAACATTTAGAAGTAATAGATGTGTCTGACTATCAAAAAGAATAGTCTAACAAGGTTTCAATTGCAAGGAATTGAAAATCATGGCAGCATTTTTGTACCAGGAGTCGACCGAATGAGTCACCAATAAAAATGTTCACAGGTGAGTTAGCTTAGTGCTAACATCTATATTTTTTAGAAAAAATAGCCATACCATCAAGGTGGTATTAAATGCTCAGAGTTAAGGACATGTTAAAGACATGTTACCAATTTCAGAGTAGAAATTCCCAGTTGTTTGTTTGTTCTTTTCCAGTTGGAGGTTGGAAAATTCAGCTTACAACATGCCTACCGACATAATCAAGTTTCGAGTGTGAGAATACAAGATCTGGAAACCCACCATTGAAAGTTCTAGATTTGTTACTGACTAATAAGAGTAGTCTAATTAGGTTTCAATTCCTAGGAAAGGAAAACTATGGCATCGTCTCTATACTCTTTACTGGCAAAAATGTTAACTTGTGAGTTAGCCTAGTGCTAGCATACTATTGGAAATCCAGTATGGGTACTTGCAGAATTTAGCATTATCAAAGGTGGGCATTTTGTATCTCTAGTCAAGGTTAGCTCTGTACCAGTTGTGTGGGAGGTTTAAGTAGCATTCTGTGAAGTCACCACATGAGTTTGAGGGTTTGTGTTTGCCTGTTAAGGTGCTCACGGACGCAGGCGTGGGTTCGACCCCTCTTCGCGCCTTCTACTGCCGCTACTCAGCTGTGCTCTTCTACACCACTATGTACATCAGCATCCTGCTGTTGGGCCTCATCAGCCTGGACCGTTACCTGAAGATCGTGCGGCCCTTCGGGAAGTGCTCTCTGCAGCGGGTGGGCGTGGGCCAGGCCGTGTGTGCTGTGGTCTGGGTCGTCATGGTGTCCCTTGCGCTGCCCAACATGATCCTGAGCAACCAGGAGCCACGGGTGTCCAGCAACGGGAAGCTGAAGTGCAGCAGCATGAAGAGTGACCTGGGCCTGCGCTGGCATGAGGGCTTCAACTACTTGTGCCAGGTTGTCTTCTGGGGTACCCTGGTCCTCATGGTCATCTGCTACAGCTTCATCAGCCGCAAGGTGTACGAGTCCTACCGTGCTTCAAAAGGCAGCACCGGTGCTGCCAGCAAACGCACTAAGGCCAAGGTAGAGTGTATGTTTCTTACTTTATCTCAAAAAATGACCTTTCAGAATCAGAAAACTTTACTCATCCTGGAGGGAATTGCATTAAAGGGCCTGTATTTTTATTTATTTTTTACGCTTGTGTAGGCTGATGTGTCTAAAACAGCCACAATTCTACCATTTTACAACAATTATACTGTATTTGCTCCATCCGTATGTACTGGCAGTCAGGTTAAGGCTACAATATGTACAAAAATGTACATTAACCACATTTGTGAAGGAGATGTGTGGGTGTGAAGTACCTTTTAGAAGTACAAAGAACCTTCACATAATGTAAAGGTTCTTAAATAGTCAAGGTGCACTTCCAAGACCTTTTACATTATGAGAAGGTTCTTTAAGCTTTAAGAAGGTCCTTCACACTCCCATATCTCACTTACAAAATGGTTCTCAAAAGATCCTCAAAAACGAAGCTTTTTTGTTTTTTATTGTTTTTAACACTTATGCTGTTTGTGTGGGTTAAAATACCCAAACAGACATAATTCTACCATTTTAATACCCTCAAAATTGAATGTGTTGTTTTTCGTCATTATTCCTTTAAGACTGACCTCTTTTTTGATTGGCTACTCTGTATTGTGCCTCATGCCTCATTTGCATGTGCCTCATGCAAAATTCAGTCCAGACCGAAACACCCCATATAACTTCAGCATTACTGGGTGGGGCTAAATTGCTATAGGATGAGTAGGGGCCTGGGGGCTGGATTTTGTGGCACCTCCAAAACAAATACATTCAAAATTAGCTTGCTTTTCAGTTTAGTTTCCATATATGTACTGAATGGCTTTCCATAATTCAAGATTTTCCTTCTATCTGCTTAAATTTTTTTTTTATTGTTCTGCCATTTAGATTGAAAAACCTCATTATTGCTCTCAGATCAGATCAGATAATCCAGTTAATGAGAAACTGACTGGAGGCGGAATGGGAACAAAAGAGACGGAGAATGGTTCTGAAATGGAAAACCACAGCGGTTAATATGGAAAGTGATAAAAGGATGTAAAAGTATCTGAAAATCAGTAGCTGTGGGAGAAGCTGCCTCACACGAACAATGCAATAAACTGCATTTCTTTGTTTAGGGATGACGTGATATTCAGCAGAAGCATTTAGTTCTGGAAAAAGAGGCCTTGGCTTGTTCGCAATAGGGCTCTGAACTAGGGCATTAACACAAAAGTCGACTATTAGTCGACTTCAGAGACACGAGTCAACCCACCTGAGAGAAGTCGACTAGTTGTGTGTTTTTTTCCTCTCTCTGACCTCGCTTGTGTACACAATGCAGTATCTGCCTCTGATTGACTTACGCTGACACACGTTCCTTGGTTTAACCAATTATTATAGTCCTTTCATAAAAGAGAACTGTTGGCACGAGGGGAATCTAAACACATGATCACAACAAGACGAGAGACACGGCAACAGAGAAGACAGACACACATCACATGTGTGGAGATCCTTCACTCTAGAACACAAACAGCACGGAGACCTGCAGAACCTGCAAGTCGGTGTTAAAGTACAGTAACAGAACCGGCGCTCTGCATCCGAAACGGCTCTGCTAGCTAACATGGCTAACGCTAGCACTGCAGGGAGTCATCCTGCTGCGGCTTATACTGTTCCCACTCTCAGTTCTACACTTAAATTCATCAGAAAGTTCAAGGTATCAGTCTTTGTTTAGTTTAGTTTAATTGTCGTGTTGACTGTTAATGTTACAGAAAACTTTAATAAAAGTTGCTCCGCTGTGTTCCTCCGCTGCGTCTGTGTGACGTCATCAAACAACTAGTCGACTCGACTTCGACTTTGCTGACCAACTAGTTGACTTGAAAAAATCTGGGGTTGTTAATGCCCTACTCTGAACAACATTTTGATAGGAAAACGAAAAAACGAAACTCAAAGTGAGATCATTGTTACATAGGTACAAACCTAATCTAGTCACATGGGTATTTGGTATTGGAATTGGACCAGGATTTAGGACTAATATTCTAATGAGAACTGTCTTGCTTTCACTTCGTCAGTCTCTGGGCAACCAACGTTTGTTGTCCTCAAAGTAACGTGATATGTTTTTCAAAGAAAAAGAAAAATCACTAGGTTAGCATGGTACAGCTGTGTCACATCAGCTTCTTAATGAGGAGAACTAAAAAAATGTAAAAACATAATTTTGAGGGTCCTGGAAAAGCCCTTAAATTCCTAAAGAATCTTTACATCATATGAGGGCTTTTTAAATCAATTGTTCTCAGCATATTTTTGCTCCATCTGTGTGTGTGAACCATGTTTGTAAAGTGTGGGTGTAAAGAACCTTTTAGATGTAGAAAGGATGTTCTATAATAGCTGAGGGGTTCTTCCGAGACGCTTAACATTATGTGAAGGTTCTTTAAACTTCTCTTCTAAGAGCCCAAATATTGATAAGTTCTTCAGGAAGTCAGAATGGTTCTTCTGTGGTATCATGCACAAACACACTTTCATGCACCCTTAGTTTTAACAAGGATTTAGTCTCATTTATTTCTTTGAAAATGAATATAATCATGTAGACCTCAATCTTGTAGACCTCTATCATGTAGACCTCTATAATTTCATGATTTCATCCTAAATTTGAATTGTCATGGGTATAAATGAGAAAATTCATGCTCTTTAGATGGTTTTATTCTCATTTATTTCTTATTTAGATACATTTAGGGAGTCTTGTTTAGTCATTATGCACAGAACCCTTTCTAGCAGGACGCCAGCAACAAGGTTTTATTCTCATATACTCATATACTTGGATACATTTACCATTTAAAAATGTGTATAATCAAGTGAGAAATCATTATTATCACACAATTACCTGTATAACTTTTTCATCAATCATTATTGTCACATTGTCACATTCATAAATGAGAGAATTCATGTTGCTCTACAAACTGTAACCTCAGGCTTTCTCTTCTTCTCAGGTGTTTGTGGTGGTCGGGGTCTTTTTCGTGTGCTTTGCTCCATTCCACTTGGCCAGAGTGCCCTACACCCTCAGTCAGACTCGGGGCTCATCCAGCCTCTGTTGGGCTCAGAACCAACTCTACTTTGCCAAGGAGAGCACGCTCTGGCTGTCTGCCACCAACATTTGCCTGGATCCCCTCATCTATGTCTTTCTGTGCCGCGTCTTCCGGAGGAAGCTCACTGCCACCCTCGCCCGCAAGCCCATCCCTAATGGAGGGCTGGAGTCGCACACAGAGACTTCCACCAAGCTGGAGATGTCTCACGTGGGCCATTTAAACAAATCTCATGAGCTCAGCCACCATTAGCGTAAACTTGAAGGATAAAGCTGCATTAGACTAATCAATCTCATCCAACAGGGTGGTTACTGAAGCCTTCAGTGCACTCATGGAAAAGAGAAGGACTATGCTAAATCACTCCTGATCGTCAGATCTCAGCACAGATTGTGTTTTATGGATAAAAAGTGTTTTTTACTGTGTACAACAGAACTTTGAAGTTGCTCAGGTGCACATAAATAGCAGCACTGGTTGTTTCTGTAAGGATTCACTGTCAAATGTAATAGGGCCTACAACGGAGCCCTGAGGAACCCCAGAGGTGCTGTGTGCCTAAAGGGGACTGTAAGGTTCTACTGATTTGCTATTTGTAAAACCACTGTAAATTTGTGCAGATTTTATTTAGGACCTGTTTTCCTGCTAAATATCTAAATTAACTAATACAAGTAAAGTTAGCATAATTTTATCTAAGGAATGTTAGAACAGTGTTAACACTCTGTATATGTATTAAGTTACATGTTTTTGTTGACAAATATTTCCCCAATTATTTTGCTTAAACCGCATATCCTAACTCATTTATGCTTGTGCAGTAAGCTGACACATTCCAAAGGGTAGGAGAATGAAGGAGCTCATGCAAATTGTACTGAATATGTTTGATGAGTACTGTTGTTAAATGGGGTAATTTTTGAATCAAATACATCACACTGTTCAGCTCATTTAACAGGTGCTTAAACTCACCTATGCAACGTTTTTTTTTGTCTTGTCTTTCTTTTGTAATTCTTTAGTAATGTGCTTAGAATTTTAACTGTTTAGGAAAAATTTGAAAAATGGTTGAAACTGAAAGACGTTCAGGAAAAACAGAGATTCCTAAAAGGGTTCTATGAAGCAATGTGATAGAACCAGTTCCAAGCTCTCTTATAGATGGTTCTTTGAGGATCAATTTTTGTATATTACATTTGCAAAGGTTTTAAACCAATAAAGGTTCTATACTGATAAATGTTTTCTGAGAATGTACACTTTGAAACTAAATGGGGTGGTTCTTTGAGAAGAATAATTTTAAGGACTTTGTAAATGACATTTGTGAGTGTGAACCTTTTAAAAGCTAAAGAACCTTCGTGGAATGTTGCAAATTGAATGGTTCTTCATACAAATTGAAATTATGTGAAGGTTCTTAATCGTTATGAGGGTCTTCACACTCACAGCTAATTTGCTATAATTGAAATGCTCTTTAAAAGAAGGTTCTTTCTCTCTATGTTTCATATGTAGGCCATTCGCCAACAAGCAAACAGCATTTTAGATTCCTTCGAGGGTGAAGATTTTTAGATACTCAGTTTTTGGATGTCTGGACAGGAAAACAGAGTTTTTGGACTTTAACGTCAGAGTGTGCACCGCTATTTCCTTCGTTTACACGAGGCATTTTGTGTGCTGCCAACACCTTGCTGATTTTAACCTGCAAACAGAATCTTTTTACATATTTACAGTAACATCCAGTTCCTCTCTCAGAGTCCTGAGGAACAGGGGGGTCAGATTGAGCTTTGGAGGTCACGGTTACACTCTCACAACTTGGGCTGCATTCCAATAATTGAATGAAGCTCCTTTTCTAATGTGCTTGCCCTTATTTCTCCTGATCTGTAGAACCACTGGACAACCAGATCATCAGTTAGCATCAATGGAAGTGGACAAAATGAAAGGGGTTTTGGATGGGACCCTTGTTAGTCTACAGGAATAATAATAATTTTTTTCAGGCTCCTTATTAGCATATTCTGACATGCTTTTGACAGCATGTTTTTGTGTTTTCATGCAGGCAGAGTTTTTTTAAACTCTGCTTGTGTGGACAGGTTGTTGTTTAAGAATGATGGAGGACACTAGAATGCTTAGTTACTGGAGTTAGACCTTAAAAATGAAGATGTCAGAATAGATATAGAAGAAGCATTTTGGCTCCCTAAAGCAGTGGTTTTCAAACCAACCATCTGGGACGTCCAGCTAGTCCACCATATATTCTTGATTCCAATGCAGAACAGGTGAGAATAGAGGAAAAATATGGACCCCGAAAGTTGTTTTCTTTAGAGAACCAATAATGGACCTTTTATTGGATCCTAAGGGTGATGAGTAGCAGTGCTTCTTCTAAACTGACATCAAAATTCATGTACGCAAGAACAGCAGCACAAACACAGTCAGCAGTTTCTTCAGTAGAAATTTGCTTTATGACTTCAACTTTCCTTTTTACTTGTTTTTTTCTGGATATGTTGCTCATCTCTCACTTCTCAAAAGTGTCAAAATAATACACCCTGTATCTAATGTTCATGTTCTGAGGATCAGATGCCAGCATTGGATTGTTTTTTTTTTTTGCTGTGGCTTGTGTAAGTCAGACAGGGTTGCTGTAGTTAAAAAGTTGGGAAAGACCTCTGAATGGGCAACTCCAGACACAGCGTGATGGAAACACTTACATTTTCCATTCACATATGATGAGGACAGCATAGTTTTCATGCAACCATGTGATGCCTGTTTCTCATGAATGGAAAATAAGAGCGAAAGTGCGTGAACATCCCTAAAATACCACATCTTTCTGCCCTTTTCATAAACTATTTCTGGCCAGACATGCCAAGCGTCTTCACTGTTGTAGGCTTTCACTGTTCATGTTGTAGTTGGTGTGTGTGTGTGTGTGAACATGTTCTTGCTGGTGATGGTGAAATGGACCAGAATACATGTCTGGCTTCCTGAGTGGCTTTGTTTTCTATCATTGTATTTAAAAAAAAGCTCAGTGCTGCCCTTTTTGTTGGATGTACCGCAACAATTTGAGCAAATATACCCAAACACAGCTGATCTGCTAAGGGCTGATTGACTAGTTAAAGCTTACTATCAATAAAAGGAAACTAAGTGTTAAGCCAAAGGTGTTTTCTGCTTCAAAATGATGGTTTGTGATGATAATACAAATCAATTCATTTTCAACTTTCTTTGATTTAAGTAGATTAAAATGCAGAAAGTCAATCCTTTACATTTTTGTATTTGATTTAACAAAAAATGGCCAATGTATTTTTTTTCCAAAGCAATTACACTGGGCAATGAGTGGCACATTTTAATGCCACATCGTATTCCTTAAAAATTTCGCATGTAAAGCATAAAAAAAATATTCTTTTAAGGAAATTGGCCTTTTAAGGGCTGATTTTATGTTGTAATACTAAGGTTAAAATTAGTATTTTAAAATGAAGATAATTTTATTGTCATTCAGCAGCTGTGTACATGTGCGTCGTGTGATGAGAGTAATGTGTCTGCAACATTTGGAAACATTCAACAAAGTGCAGAAACAATACATATAACACAATGAATAGACACCACAACAGGGAACATTGTATGGTAATATAATTTAACAGTATGGTGTGAACTGAATGGAAACCTTCCAGAGGACTGGTATTGCTCCATATGTATAATATTGCCCAATACAATTAATAGACAATATAGCAAGAATGTGATATAATGACCACTGACAAATGTGTAAGATGCTCTTTGTCTTGAACAAACCACAGCACACAGTGTGAACGGTGTGTAATTCTTTCTCCTTATTTAACCCATTCACCAAGTGAAGCAGGGGGCAGCCAGTGACACAGCACTCGGGGAGCAGTGGACAGTATCTTGCTCAGATGTACCACTAACAGTCCTGGGATTCGAACCCACAACCTTCCGATCGCACAGGCAACTCCCTAACCACCAGACCACCAGCTGGGCTTGCAACGGATTATGTCAGTTGCTTCACATGCCAGCCAGTATCTGACTGACAAAAACATTGACGCCTGCAGGAAAATGAATCCTCATGTTTGCCCAGTCATGCTGTTTTCATTTCCCCTCTACTAATCTTGCCACAGCTGCTTTTCTTCCTTTTGACCTCCGTTTCATGCCTGACTCTGGACTTTGTGTGTGTGTGTGTGTGTGTGTGTGTGTGTGTGTGTGTGTGTGTTTGTCTTGTAATTCTGTCAGTTCTGCGTATAAATGTGCAAACGGAATGTCGGGATCCACTTGACCAATTAGGAACTGGTGTCCTGAAAGCAGAAGATACTGTTAACAAGGCAGGATGCATTTGTGTGCCTGTTTACAAGATATCCCTCAAGAACAAGAAATAACCAGAGAACATCTCAGCCTGGGAGCACTTTTAGGGGGTCACTTTGCAAATTCAGTCTTTTTTTTCACTTAAACGTTTTAGTCACTTCTTTGCTGGATGTCGTATAGCTGAATGTATTCGCTCGGCAAAGCAATTCAGCAAAGGAAACGGTATCAAAATACATGGAGTTTGAGTCCTGAAGCTATTTTCATGATGTGGCTTCAAATGCTACATTTCATAAGTGAATGTTTCATAGATTTCTTAAGAAAAGGAACATTATTGTCCAAAAAAGACACCATAGGACTAAATTTTCATTGAATTCATTACATGTCACGTTTTCTACATTTGCTGTTGTTTCCAAGCAGTAGCCTTAATGCTTAGTGAAATTTGATTGCAACAAATATAAACCGTGTAAATCAGCCTAGAACTGATTTGTTTGTTCTCCTACACACTCACCACTCGGTCACTCTCCGGACCCCCACCATCTGCGGGTTTTCCCCACCCACTTGTGGGCGGAGATTATCCTGAAAGTTCTCCCGTGTTCAAAGATCTTGTGCTTTTTCTGTTTGTTTCTAAAACCTAAATTAATGTATGTAGCGGTTATTACTATTACATTAACTGTGGTTCTACGTGACATAGGAATACCAAACCAAGCTCAGCATCACATCTGACACCTGTGGCATCAACCCAAACTGGGGGAACTTCCATATGAGGAGCTGTTTTGCTGCATAACAACAATTTACCATGTGTGACACTTCCAGTACGGATGGCAGGATGCCAGCCTTTCACAGACATGTTTACATATTTTACTTCTCTGGCACATGAAACTTCAGAGTCTTAACTTTGAAATGAGTCCAGTCGCAAACAATAACAACTTTGTATGCTGGAACTGTGATGTTTTAAAGTTGGGACTGTAAATTCCAAGATGGCCACCAAAATAGGGGTGAAAGCTAACAGTGGGCCTTGGCAACATGCTGTGATAGATAGATGGGCCCTAATGCTGAAAAGGTTAAGAACCCTTGCTCTAGAGTTGTCTAAGGTTACCATGCCTGCAGACCTGAGAGTATAAAGCTTCCAGTACTGGGCTGTGGAGTTTAAATATATATATATATTTTACATATATTTACACATGGTGCAGTGGGTAGCACAGTTGCCTCACACCTCCAGGGTCGGGGGTTCAAATCCCGGGTCCTGGTTGTGTGTGTGTGTGTGTGTGTGTGTGTGTGTGTGTGTGTGTGTGTGCACCCTGCAGCGCGTCCCTGCCTTGCGCCCCTTGACCCTATGCGCCCACGGCCCTAGTGAGCATTAAGCAGTTACAGAAAATGAACAAATGAACTATACAATAGGTCCGGCCATATTGCAACTAATAACAATATAATGCAATATAATTTGGACCAATTTTAGTGGTCCATTCATGAAAATGTGAAAAAATAAAATAAAATAAATGACAAATTTGGAAATACGGATACACAGCCAGACAACTTGGTGAATTGGTGTGGAATGACCCAGTTGCTAAAAGTGGTAGTTAGTGTGCACTCTTGCCCTCACCTGCTGCAGATGCTGGTAAGTGATGTCAGAGTGGTGTTCCATGGAAGAAGGGTCCCACGCATCTTCACGCTGGCTGATGTGATGCAAGGTGTGATTCCCGGCAGACTGAGTCCCTGCTAATCACGTTCAGTCTTATCATAACAGTCAGTCTTGAGGAGTAGAGGGGAAAGGGTTTTGTGGTTTGAGTTAAACACTGAGACCTTTGTTCTTTACTTGGCTTCTTTTCTCACAATCTAACCTGAAACATGTTCAGGTGTTATGTTTCAGGTTTGATTGTGATAAAAGAAGCTTTAGGAGATCTCTTTTTAAATCCAGTCTTTTTCTCTTAATTGTCTGAGCCACTTCTTTGATGGATGTGTTGTATCTGAATCTTTCATTTTTTTATTTCCCCCCAAAGGAATCAAGCGATATCTGCGTCTTTCCCATACAACTGCTGTTATTCAGAATAAAGCAAATAAGATCAGTCAATCCAGACAAAAATATTGAATTGTGATGCTGTTTTCATGGTGTGGCCTTGAGTTTTGTGATATAATAAATTTAGCAAAAACAAAAAAATGCTTAAAAACTGAATTTTTGTTGACTTTCATGCATTTCACATTTCCTACAATTGTTGTTGTTGCCAAATAATAGCAATAACAGAAGGGTTGGCTTGAAGGTCTATTTCTTGGATGTAGCTTGGAACATTTATCTGCTGTGGCAGTTCATGACATTTTGAAAAGTTTCTTCATGTTCATACATTAGGAACCATCCAATGGAATTCAAAATGTTCCAAAAAAGGTTTATAATCACATCCTGTCAGCGACCACTAAAGGCCATCCTTGGTTAGTTTTCTATATTGGTTTTGATTTTGTTATCCTGAGCACACTGGGTTTGGAGTTAGTTTCAGCTGCTGGAGTGCTCAGGAGAGTTAATGCTTGTGTTTTGATTGGGTTTTGGGGTTTTGTGTTGGAGTATTTAAGTTCATTTGTGGTGGACCTGAATGTCTATCCACTGTCATTCTGGTTTGGTTTTCTCCTCTCTCCCTTTGTTTAAAGAAGAAGCTTTAGTCCTGTTTCTGACCCTTGTGCCAGTTTTGTTTTGATTATGAATAAAAAGTGCCTGCCTTCATGTGGGAGATTCGTGACATTGATCCATTTATCTACTCCAAAGAAACTTTTTCTTGGTTCCATTTATTTGTGATTTGTATCTGCTGTGTTGTATTTTTGAGACTGGACCGATGTCCTGCCTCTTTTCATATTCTGCCCCTTTGCTAGTCTCACAGAAGACGTTTAGCTGCACATTGTCTTCCACTGGCCACTTTCTTAGAAACCCTTTCTTGCTTAGGAGTTAGGTGTTTCCAATATAATAGCCAGTAGGGGGTGAATGTGTTACTCAGTATTTTCTGTGCTGCATTTTTGAGACCTGCAAAGGATCTTAAATTTGAAAAATGGCGAGACATCGGTCACCGCACCCTCCTGATTGGAAATCGAACAGATCCTGTTGGCAACGTGTCCAGGAGCTCCCAGGTGGCTTTATAGGTTACGGCCTGATAAGAACGTTTGCAAATATGGCAAGAGTTCAAAAACACAGTGAATGATTTCAGCCCACAGCTCTGCTGACGTTCGTCACACTACTCTCAAATCTCTGTGAAGCGCTGCAAAATAAAGGATACGCTACAAAAATAAGGTAAGATAGAGGCTTGTGATGGAATGATTTGGCATAAACAGGGTTTTCATGAGCTTCTACTTTTTTTCAGTTTGTCTACAAAGGTGCAGATTTAAATATGAAAGAGTGATTAAAAAGGCACACATTGTTGGATCATTGCTATTTATGTGTCTAGTAGTTAAAAACCTTGAATGAAATCGTGGTGGAACAGAAAAAAGGACTTTTACTTACAGTGTAAACATGCAAAGAGTTTTTTTTATATTCATTTTTTTATTATTATTTGGATCATTACTAGTGGTCCATTCATAATTAAATGTTCACACAATGTAATGAAGTGTAAAAAAACATTTAGAAAGAAAGAACTGGACACATGGACATATGTTTTGTCAATTAATTGCTTTTTAGAAAAAAGAAACCTTGATGCTTTTTACTGATTTCTTTTTTCTTTGCATTTATTCTCATGTTCACTTGTGTGTTTGCTGACATTTTGTAATACATCACGTGCCCAGAAGTGTCCAGGTCTTCTGGTTGCTATAGCAGCACTAGGGGTTCAGCTAATTTAAGGTGCCTCTGTGGAGGAAAGGCTGCACAGGTGAAATTCCTGTAGAAACGTACAGACCAGTAGAACGGGATTCTGTAGTACGAGATGCTCTAAGTTTACCAAGACTGTAGACTAGAGCCCCCAGTATTTGGCTATGAAGTTCCCTGGGGTAATCTTTGGGATGGGTTAGAGTGATCCAGAACTGATTATTAAACATCATTAACTGACCATTAGACCATTAGCTCTTTCAAAATGCTGCTCTCACTAAAACCAGAAGTTCTAACCAAAACCAATAGAGATCACATCATGCCAGTTCTCATGTCCTTGTGGCTCCCAGTTCATTGATTTCAAGGTATTACTGTGTGAGTAACTCAATGGTTTGGGCCATAAATACATCTCTGATATGTTTATTGTTTCTAATCCTGGTGGGACGTCTAGATCTCCAGGAGCTGCTCAGATAGTGGTGAAAAGATCTACAATTAAACCTGGTGAAATCCACTAGGCTGTTCAAGCTAAATTAATTTCGGATCTGCACTAACTATAGCTTTAAAAAGCTGCAAAAAACTGTACTATTCTTCATCGCCTTCTTTTAAACATCTGCACTTCCATCCCAGTTTGAGTCTTCTTTCACTGCTATTCTGTGTATTCTTTTATTTGTAGTCTCTCTTATGTGTTTAATAGTTTTCTTTTTGACCATGGGTTGTATAAATAAACATGACTTGACCTTACTGATGATCTCATGGCTGCAATTAAATCCTCACAGCTATGTTCAACCATCTAGTAGCCTTCCCAGAAGAGTAGAGGCTATTAATGCAGCAAAAGTTATGTTATTCTAATTGTGCTATTGTGGGTTGGGTAGGGCATAGTGATAACATTCCAGTGTAGCACAACTCACATTTGCATTCTAGAGCACGTCTATGACATTTCATTTCCCTAATGAACCAAGTGAAAAAAGTACAAACGATAGTATTTGTCTGCAGTTTTAGTGCATAATTCCTATGGTATAATTTTTATTTTAAAAAACGTACAATAAAACGTAAAATGTTTATGCAGTATGTTTATTTTACAGCATTTCACAACTCACATTTGCATCCCAAAACAGTAATATCTAATGATCTGTAATTTCTAATTCCCTTTAAAGAACCAAGATGCTTTCACCACAAACTATGGCACTTGTCTGCACTTTTAGTTCACAGTTTCTACTTAATATGTTTATTCAATACGTCTATTTAAAAGAGATTAAACATAAAATGTGGCTTTAATGTTTACATGATTTACTTGATTTACAAGTTTATAGATTTTTTTTCCAGTGTTCCACAACGTCTGCATCCCAGAACACATCTGTGATATTTAATTCCCATATTAAGAAAAACTCTTCTGTTGCTATAATTAGAGCAGCCTGTGTAAAATAATGCACCAGTTTCAAAGATCATGTGTTTTCCAGGCTGGTCCACATCACTAAATACAGGAATTGGCTTCTTCAACAAACATTTCACTGGAAGGCCGGGACCTGCCTCTGCAAGTTTATAGACGAGATACACTTCGTCACTCGTCTCGGCTTCTTAGGAACAAAACAAGGGGCGTAGTGGGAGTTACACTCTCGGCTTTCACTTGGACAGCTACTACACGGATGGTATTAGTGCGCAGTTTACAAGGCAACCAGGTGAGACATGTGTTTTTTATTGTTTAATGGTTTTATTGAGTTTAGAGTGTCTCTCCTAAATAAGTGGGTCAGGACACATACAGGTCAGTAAATAGCACACGCTTATCTGTTCAGAAGCTCATCTTATGTTTTGACAATCTCCTAAAGAAATGACTGATGATAAACTTTCATCAAGGCTCATTCAATGGTGAAAGAAAGGACCTCATGGTTTCTGTCTTGGTTTATGGTTCTTGGTTAAATTTGCATTTTGCCTGAATGGCAAGGAAAGGCTTTTAGGCTCTTGGATAACTGAGTGAGCAAACAGGCCTTGACAGGCCATCAGCAGGGAAGTAATTGAGAAAAGAAACCCTGACGGCCCGACCGCAAGGCGTACACAGTGTTCTGAGGAATGCACTCCCACGGCCATCATGAAAAGTCCTTCAAAGCGGGTCCTGATGGATGTGCCATTGATAATTCATACTCCGTTCCACAGGATGATGTTTCATTGGCCATGAGTTTGTGCAGTTAAAGTCACTTTCAGTGTGGTTTTCTCCACTGCAGCTTGTTCGGCGTTCCTGACAGCATCTCAGCTCAAACATGGTGTAAAAGCTCGGTTCAGTCTCATAATGCCATTGATTTCTCTCTCTGGAATTCATTCAACTCAAAACCTCAACTCAGACTTCTCAGTAGGGCCTCGAACTCATGAGCTCCTGACCTTGCGGTATGTCACTCCAGAGCTCCTGGAGTTACAGTGATATCCGTGTTAATTATACCGTAAATAGTTGTTTAACCCTCTGACCCTCCTGAGGGACATTTTTGTCCACTTCGCTCTCTTTTTTTGACCATTTTAGATGCATTAATGCATATGGATGGAAATTTCTTGAGGGTCTGGAGTCGTTTCAGATCTTTTCATTTTTAACTTCAACTCATTATGTCAATAATATACTCCATACATCCAGTTGTAACACTTGTCTCCCTCGCTTGGCCAAAAATGGATAAATTACATAATCTGGAAGAAAAACTACACGTATCAAGTGTATCAAGTTTAGAATGAAAGCATTTTAACATCAATTGTATGATTTAACAGTGTAAATAACAAGTAATTAAAAACTGTAATTTTCATGGGTTTCAATTGGCTAAAAGTGGCCGTGAGGGAGCTGAATGTATAGTAAAAATGTGGAGGACCAGAGGGTTAAAGCATGTATTAACATGACGTGCAGCCACCCAACATCATTTACGCTTTTATCCAAAGCGACCTCCACTCCTTAACTACAGGGGACAGTCTCCCTGGAGCAATTTAGGGTTAAGGGTCTTGCTCAGGGACCCAGTGGTGGTGCTGAAGGTAGGATTCAAACCCATGATCTTTTGGTCCGGAGGCAGGTATCCTACCCACTGAGCTACTGCCACCCACATCAGGAGATCTAATGGGGAAACTGAGTTAAAAGTTAAACAATAATGTGCAAAATGTACGCAAGGAGATCTTTGAACCAAATTAAAAGACTTGTCAAGCTAAGTTTACCTAGAAGACGTTGTGTAATCAGCTTCCTTTTCATTTTAGCTTGAGCTGACTCTCCATTTCTGGCAAATGGCAGAGAGAGCATCGCACTGAACACTCTCTCTACCAGTCAATGTGGACACTTTGGATTAACTGGACCTCGCCACTGGATTTTCAGTGAAGAGGGATGTTTACGAGGCACAATAAACAAAAAGCTGTAGAAAGTCTTGTTCTTCAAAGACATCCTTAAAAGGGCTCGAGACGTTCGTGTCAACAAGCAGCATTTCTTAAGCAATCACAAGGTTTTCAAAAGTAGGCAGGCGACGAGGTCTCTCCTTCTCCTTCTCACTCAGAAATGGGCTGTTTTATTTATAGACAATTCAGTATTTGACTTTTATACAATTTATACATTCACCTTTGACTTAATTATTGATTCTTGTCTGTTTCCATTTTGGGGTAAGACATGATATTTTTTGTGTTTTTCAGTTTTCTTAGAAAATGATCAAATAAATTTGATTTTAAGATTCTGTATTAGTACCTCCTTTATACAAACACATTTGTATAGAATGCATCTGGATAAAATTCATTTCAGGCATTGAAACGTCAGGTCATGTGACTGTTCAAGCGTTTATGCAGATTAGATGATGTATAAACTATATCATGTCATTACATTCATAAAGAAAACTTAAGAAAGACAAAAGGACAGGTGTCCAGGCGCAAAGCTTATTTTTTTTGTAATTGCAAATAACTAATAATAATTTATACATAATATTTTTACTTTGCATTAATGTACAGTTACATCACTTCACGTTCTGTCTGTGTGGTAAAACTGATTATCCTGCATAAAAAAATATTTTTTGCCTGTACAAAAGATATGACACTATCAAGCTCATGAAGATACAAAAATGGATCATATCCATTTGTCATTGACTCACAAATCCAAGTACTTTCGGACTAATTGGATTAAAATTCAGCATTTATACACTGACTTCCATTATGCAGGGTTTTCATTGGGGTGCTGTTTTCTCACGTAGAAGAAGGCAGGTCAAAATTTTTCTCATACTTCACTGCAAGTGCAGCCTGTAAAACCTGCCTCTTATTTGTATGTTCCAGTCATGCCTCCTAACTGCTCCAACCTGTCATCTCCTGCCCCCGAGGCTTCCTGGACCTTCACCTCGCTGTACTCGCTGGTTTTCGTGGCCGGCCTGCTGCTGAACTCCATGGCAGCATGGGTCTTCTTTCAGATCCGCACCAAGAAGAGGACCTTCATGCTGTACCTGAGGAACATGGTGGCGGCTGACTTGCTCATGACCCTCACCCTGCCGGTGACCATCTTCACCGAGGCCAACATGGGACCATGGCAGCTGAAGGTGGTGTCCTGCCGCTACACAGCCGTGATCTACTACTGCTGCATGTACACCAACATCCTCTTCCTGGGCCTGGTGGCTCTGGATCGCTA
Source organism: Brachypetersius gabonensis (assembly GCA_037577145.1). Taxonomy (NCBI): domain Eukaryota; kingdom Metazoa; phylum Chordata; class Actinopteri; order Characiformes; family Alestidae; genus Brachypetersius; species Brachypetersius gabonensis. Next base: position 25,980,385 of record JBBJLR010000042.1, on the reverse strand, counting down.
CCTGAAGATCGTGCGGCCGTTCGGGGGAAAGTGCGGGGACTGCCTCTACAGCTACTCCTTCACCACGGCTATGGCTGCGATGGTGTGGCTAGCCATGCTGGCCCTGTCGCTCCCCAACACCATACTGACCAGCGAAGAACCAAAGGAGGAGATAGCACACTCCTGCCAATGTCTAAAAAGTGTCCTGGGGCAGAACTGGCATCAGGTGGTGGTCTACATCAACATAGGCATTTTCTTCACAGTCTTGATCATTCTGATGTTGTGCTACGTGTCCATCTTCAAGCACATTCGTCTGTCCTCGGCCCAGTTTGTGAAAGTGGCTCCGGCAGGTCAGAGGAAATCCAAGTCTGGACAGAACATCCTGGTGGTTCTGGTGGTGTTTTTCATTTGCTTCGTGCCTTATCATCTATGGAGGGTCCCGTTCACCCTCGGCCAAAATCAAAGTAGCTTCTCCGAGGAGTTGCAGGACATACTGCTTAAAGGGAAAAAGGCTACGCTCTTCATGTCATGCTGCAATGTGTGCCTGGACCCCATCATTTACTTCTTTATGTGCAAGTCTTTCCGCAGCAAGCTGCATGTAATGCTGGGATTACCGGCCCTCAGACAGAAATCGACCATCTACTCACCCATGCCTGGGAAGGGGCCTGTTTATGTGTTGCGTGTTAAAGAAAACTCATCATCATCAGCATAGCCGAACTCTCCTGAGGAGTTCTATCGTAAAGAGCATTCTGTGATGACTGTCTGTATGCTGTGAATTATTGTTATTGTCAAAACTGTAAAGGCAAGTTTGTATAATGATATACTGTTTTATACTTGATACTGATGATCAGTTTTTTTCCATTACACAAAGTGATGCTCAAAAGCACAAAAAAGGTTACATGATTTTCTGTATATAGCATGGAGCTATTTATGCGTGATCCATAAATTATATATGTATGTCTAAAATAGCAAGCTATATACATATAGCTAGCTATGTGTGTTTGTGTGTGTGTGTGTGTGTGTGTGTGTGTGTGTGTGTGTGTTGAACCTAGCATTGTCAGATATGTCCGTCATTTATTTTGCTGGACCAGCCAACCAGCTTAACCTAAATATGTTTTATTTTTTGTAAAAATTACATCAATATTTGTAATATTTAAAATAGTTTGATTGAATGTCTAGACATGTTAAAAATATACTGTATATTTTGTGATTTTAAAAGACAGCTGATGCCCCACTGGTTGAAAAGCACTGTGAAATGTTATCTTAAATGTTACACGACTACGCCCTGAAGGAGTGTGACCTTTCACTCACACACTAAATAAACATTATGTGATATGAATAAGACAGTCTGAATGTCCTTGTTTTGACCACAAAAATTCGAGGTACTGAAAAGGAGAGCTTGAAACTGAGAGCTACTCCACGGGTACTGAGCCATACAAGGGCTACCAGTTTGATAGACTAGAACTAGACTAGATCTAAACTCAATGTTTAATAAACATGTTTTAAATGCTTTTAAGATGTTTTCAAATCGATATAGATTATTAGATGTTAGACGCTGCTCACTGGCTACTCATGTGGACCTCAGGGGCATCCTGGTGCCCGCAAGAACCACGTTGGTGACCCCTGGCCTAAAGTGTATAATAAATGTGTTTTGAAAATATGGCTGAAAATATTGACTTTTTCTGCTACCTGTGAACTCTAAGCTTGCAAAAACCAAAACCCTGCCACTGTCACAAGATTCAATGAATTATTGCCACTGAAAAAAATATAATCTGTCTTATCTTTGGCATATTGACTAAATTAAATGAAAGAAATGGAAACAAATGTTTTCCTGTGACAGGCTGCAAAGTGCCTAAAGATACAAGGGGCCTAGATAAAGGAGTTCTAACCACTCAGCATTCAGCACCACCAGTATACTGATCACCGCCTGATCATCTGGATTCATCTGCTGCTGGTTCTTCACTGGTTCGGGTGTTTGTTCTGCTTGAATGATTCATACGTAGATCACTGTGTTTTAACAAACAAAAACATTTTTTCAAAACTCCGTTTGTGTTTGTCAGAAACTATTAGGCCTACACTGAATGTTCAGTGAACACACAGATGCAGCTTAATGACATGGTGAGACTTGTTGATGTTACACCAGCTCTCAGTTTAATTAAACTGGCTCGGTTCCAAAAATAACCTCTTTAATGGAGAAAGATTGGAAACAGTCCAGGAAAAATGAATAAAACATGTATACGTCACAGAAACATCAGAAGTGTGCCTGAGGGGAAATAAAACTTAGAAAAAAATGAAATGGGCCTGAATGAACAGGGTCACATATGCACAGGCCAGCATACACCATTGCATCCGGTGCCATCAATGGGCTGCAGAGGGCTTCCACACCCCCTCAGTTGCATTTTAAATTTAGCAAAAATACGTTTTGGCAGAGATATAAGCAACAGTAATGAATGTCTTTACACAGTGTAGAGGAACCAGGGGACTCGGAAATAACACTTCATGAACACGTTTCACCACTGAGAGATATTTATATATGTATATTTATATTATTTATATGGTGCAGCTCTCCCTCTCCCTCTCTCTCTCTCTCTCTCTCTCTCTCTTCTCTCCCTCTCTCTCTCTCTCTCTCTATCTCTCTCTCTCTTCTCTCCCTCTCTCTCTCTCCCTCTCTCTCTCTTCTCTCTTTCCCTCTCTCTCTCTCTCTCTCCTCTCTCCCTCTCTCTCTCTCCCTCTCTCCCTCCTCTCTCTCCCT
>JBBJLR010000042.1:25958124-25977554 GCA_037577145.1 Brachypetersius gabonensis | reverse complement strand
CTTCTCTTTGGTTCACGTCATCTCGGGAGCCTATAGCGAGTTTGATAGGACAAAGGACGGGAAGAAAACAAAAACACTAAGTGCCTCGTCACGTAACAGTGTGTTTTCGGAAAAGATGCTGGTTATTTTGTTAAGCAGCTGTTACTGCATCCTTACTGCTGTGTTACAGGCAAGCACTTTTAAAAATGAATTAAATTTAGCCATTTAAGGTTATTGCCTCATCAAGGCAAGTAAGCTTTGTTTTTTGTTATACTGCACTACTACGGTTCTGTGACTGCTGTTGTTTTATTTGTGCACTGCATAAAAGCTGTTCTTCATGTGAAAGATGTGAGACTTTGATTGATTGATTGATTGAAAGATTTATTGTGTTTCTCAAATGTTAATAAATGGGATGCTTTCCGTTCCCAAATCGTCATCTCTGTCCCGACAATCTCCTCTGTGGTAGCAGGAACCCTTATATACGGTAATTAAACATTAAAACACCTGCAGCTTATAGTCGGGTGCAGCTTATATATGGAACAATCTGTATTTTCCCCCAAATTTAGCTGGTGCGGCTTATATTCAGGTGCGCCTTATAGTCCGGAAATGATGGTACCTAACGTGCAACGTCACGTGACCTCAACCGCGATTAAGACGACAGACCAAAATATCTATCGGTTGACAAATTTTTACCGGTATGTCGTGTCTACCGGTATATCGCCCACCCCTACCGGTGACGCTGAATGCTGAGTGGTTGGAACTCCTTTATCTAGGCTCTTTTTATCTTTAGACACTTTGCAGTAAAACATTTCTTTCTATTTCTTTCCTGTCATCTATTCAAGATGACAGAGATAAGACAGTTTGCGAGGCATTACATTTTATTTTTGCACCAACATGGTGATTGAAAGCAAAACCAAAAGAATGAGGGGTGGCTTTAGGCTTGACGCTTCTAAACTGTTATTGGGGAAACCATGAACTGAGTTCTTAAATTAAAGCCCTTGTGGTCACCAGGTTTGTTTCTCTCTATATGACGGCATTTTCCTGTTTTCCTCTTCAGAAACTGGTGCCAGTATACAGTATCGAAGACAGTTTCGTGCCAGGTGCACAATGGCACTGAGACCACGGTGCAGAGGGTGTTCCAAGGCTGCCGGTGGCCAGGACCCTGCGCCAAACTCATCAGGTAACTTCCACCGGGCCATCACTGGCCTTCAATGTGCCCTTTTTGCTTAAAGGCCAAAGAACTGACCCATAAATGTATTAACATTGTCCATATCTTATTCCTGGCTGTTTATTTTTTCTTGAAAAGCAATCTGCACCTCCCACACCGATAAACTCACAGGCTGTTTGTTATCAAAAAGGAATGCCAGAGTTCTGGACAGTTCCAGTGAGACGGATGAAATGTCGGCCTGAGAGGAGCCATTTATTTGATTATTTAAATTAGAGTGAGTTGTGAAAGTAATAACCACCCTCCAGTTTCAAAACTAATAAGCCAATCCTTGCCTTGTTTTTGTTCAATTGTGAGAATTGGGGGGGCAATGCAATTAAATGCACTGGACAAGCAAGACCAGAAACCTCTTGATTCTGCTCTTCTTCAATAGTTACAGGGCTCTGGTCAGACCCGCCTACAAAGTGGCCTACCGGCAGGTGACTGCTCTGGAGTGGAGATGCTGTCCTGGGTTCCTGGGCTCTGACTGCAGTGAAGGTGGGTGAATCTGATTCAGCTTTACCCTCAGCAGCTTAACCAATGGTAAATAGTGGCCATACAGCAAAAGAGCTTTTTAAATGGTTTATATATTTTATATACGGTGTGTGTTGATGCTCCAGGTGTCAGACGGCGGGCTGAGCTTTGTTTGGTGTTCACACAGAAAACAAAGTTATTGTAATTTAAAAACTGCTACTGGGGTTTTAAAAACTGCGCCACACGCAAATGCCATACAGAACAAAAATGAACAAATTTGTTTTAGTTTAGGTCTTAGAAACAAACAAGTTTCTTTGAAACTGGGAGACATTTCAGGATAGTCTCCACCCACAACTGGGAGGGGAAACCCACAGAGGGAGGGGGTCCGGAGAGTGGCCGAGAGAAAGAGCAGCAAACAGTGTGTAGGAGAAGAAACACAGGTTCTACACTTTGAGTTCTAAGTTCTAAGAGTTCACATTAACCAATGCTGATTTAGGCCTGTAATCCATTTGAAACCGAAACTATTCTGACAATTCAAACAAATCTGTGTATTTGAGTTGTAAGGCCATGGCATCTGTTGTGACCACTGGCATGTCAGTGGAATGAGACCTTTGCATCTGTTTAAGGTGGAGGTAGCTCAGTGGGTAGGATACTTGCCTCCGTACCAAGAGGTCATGGGTTTGAATCCTACCTCCAGCACCACCACTGGGTCCCTGAGCAAGACCCTTAACCCCAAGTTGCTCCAGGGAGACTGTCCCCTGTAGTTTGGAAATGGAAGTCGCTTTGGATAAAAAGCGTCTGCTAAATGCTATAAATGTAAATGCCTACAAGCCAAACCCACCAGTGAAACTGTATGTACAAATACAAAAGAATGCTGGTGAAATATCTCAGGTGTCGGGTGACACAACCTTTACCATTACATGGCATAACCTTCTGTGAGGAAGCTTTTAGAAACAGACACCTGGTTCCATTCACCACCACTGTGAACAGGTCTGACTTTTCTTGTTCCCCTCGACTGAAGCATTTCACACCAACCCCTCCCCCAAAGACTGACTTTATTTGTAACCACTTAATTATGCAGAAATCAGGTGGAGTATCCCTTTAAAATAATGAGCGGGATGTTAAAGTTTTTTCTCAACGTACCTCGAACGTAATTGATTGGAAAAGACATGTTTGGTGTCTGAAGTTTAGTTTGGCTCAGGTTTTGCATTGGTTAGCAGAAACACAGACAATATTCAGGCTTTAGCACATCTGTTTTTAGCTCTGCGGCATAACTTTTGCCCATTTATGTAGATAACTGCGTCGCACAGTGTCAGAAACCAGGTTTAACTGAGCTTACAACCAAACATGGCCATGGGTATGTAATGATAATGTATACACATATATATCACATATATACACACACACACACACATACACACACACACACACACACTTACACTCATATATATATATATATATATATATATATACATGGGGAAAACTATGTAAAAACCTCCCCCTTTCTAGTCCAAGTGGTTTACCTTACATTATTTTGTTCTTCTGCTCTCCTTTTTCCACCCCCATCAGCAGACCACTCATAAGTGCTCTGCGGTTTCACACTTTAATCAAGATTCTTTTGTGTCTCTCTTTTTCGGAAAGGAGTGAGATCATACACCACATGCATGGAATATATCCCCCCTTCCTTAACCTCATCACCAAAACACACTGCATAGATCTTCCCTCTCTACTTCCACACTCTATACATCTTAACCTCCTCATCCCAGACCCACCTCCTCCATCTTTCCCCTTATCGGTCTTTCCTAGCTCACCCACTGCCATCTAAGCTCAGAACCGGTTCCAGGCTGTCTTTGAGGTCACGCCCTTCTACCCTGCAAACTTTGAGTGTTTCATATTGCATCCCCCCAGCTCTCGGCCCAGAGGCGGTCATGCTTGAGCCCGGGCCAGCCGTCTGCGGCCACGTCTGGCTGCGTTGCGGAACATCTGGAAGCGCTGTGGGCCTTTTCAGTGTTTGTCAGAGCGAGCCAGCTAGGGAGAGCGTGTCACTCACACACAGGCGGCTTTTACACACATGAGCGCACACACTCTCTTCGTTTCATCCTGGGAGCAACTGGTGCGGCGGGGGGGTGTATCAAAGAGCATGTGAATGATAACAAGGGCACTGTGGAGCGTATTAAACCCTCACTGAAATTTGGTGGGAAAGCATCCCACAGTGATCTTGACCACAGAGCATCCGTCGCGCCCTCTACTCAAGATAATATTAAGGGTGTAGTTGAGAAGAATCTGATTAAAATCATCATTCAGCAAAATGTTCATGTCTAATTACAGCAATAGTATTTAACCCTTAGAACTCAGATTAGTAAAATCTGTTTTCAACAAATATAAACGATTTAAATCAATCTAGAACCGGTGTTTTTTCTCCTGCACACTCGCTGTTTGCCATTCTTTCACTTAGCGCGCCGCCGCTCGGCCACTCTCCGGACCCCCGCCCTCCGCGGGTTTTCCTCACCCACTTGTGGGCGGAGACTGTCATTAGAGTTCTCCCAAAGATCTAGTGTTTTTTCATTTGTTTCTAAAACATGCAGTAAAAAATATTTGAGCATTTTTGTTCTTTATGGGCATTTGCATGTGATGCTATTTCTAAACCTCCAGTAGCGTTGTTATTATCACATGTTTTTTGGTTCCTTGGTTCTGTGTGACACAGGAACTGCAAAAAGAGCTCAACACGATGTTTGACACCTCGAGCATCAACACAAATCGGGGGAACTTCTGTATAAGGATCTGTTTTGCCATATGATGGCAATTTACTATTGGTTACTCTGCCAGCGCAGATCTGTGCGTCTTGGGTTCTAGGTGTTAAACTACAAAACTTTAAAATGAGATGTTTTCAATTGAGGCTCTTTACTTAAGATTAGATAAAAAGTAGGATATTATTCAAACTATTTCAAGCTCAAGCGTGGTCTAGAGTACTGATCCCTGGTGCTCCTGAATATGCATGTCTTCACATCAGGTGAAGCCTGGTACAGTCAGAACATTACCCCAGTCTTGTGCGCCTTTTCCCTACAACAGCTCCTAATGCCAAGATCTACATCACCTGAGTTCTAATCACATGACTCTAATTAAAGGACACACACTATATAGACAATGTTTTGGGACACACCTAATGTTCAGGTTTGGGCTAGGTCCCCAACCAGTAGAGAATAGTGACTGGTCCAAACAGCCCTGATCTCAACCCCATCCAGCCTATGGGATGAACTGGAACAGAGATTGTGATCCAGACCTTCTTGTCCAACATCAGTGCCTGTCGTCATAAATGCTCAACAGAATGAATTAATGGACACAAATTTCCACAGAAACTCCAAAATCTTGTGTAAAGCCTTCCAAGAAGAGAGGAAGCTGTCATAGCTGCACCAACTCCATATTAAAGTCTATGTATTTGAATGCAGTGTCATTAAAGTCCATGTTGATGCAATTGTCAGATGTCCCAGCACTTTTGTCCATATAGTGTATATCCCTCAGACTTCTGCATTCAAATTTGTGAAGCATTGCCGTGGACTGTTGCTGCATACTGAGCATTTATTGTATCCTATTATTTGATTTTGTTTGTAAATGGTCTGTAATTCCCTGCCTGTTTTTCTCAACTTTGATTCTCTTGCTCCTTTGTTCTGTTCTGTGATTCGGTTTGCCTTTCTGGACTCTGACTGTTTAGATTCTACTCTTAAACTCTGCTCTTTACTGTGACAATTTCATTTCAATTCAATTCTATTAAAAAAACTGAATTGAAAAGCCATAGAGGAGCAGAGCACACATATACAGCTGTAACTTTTGACACCACAGACGACACAATAAAAGACCATTTTAAAAAAATTAGCTGGGAACAAGCAGTGATTAACAAGGCATGAGGTAGTGACTTTTGCAAGGTGACACTGGAATGAGATTACAATTTGTAATTGTTCTTTGGTTTTGGAACTCCGGCTGCATGTTTTTTTGTATTCTGCTGTTTTTTAAATTCTTGGTTACAACCTGATAAATACTCTGCTCCTATTCCATGTATTGTGTTGAGAAACAACACAAAGTATAATTATTTCGAGAAACTTGTCCTACATGGCTCAAATCATTTTGCAAAAACAGTGTGGACAAATATAATGTACAGAAGTTGGCTGTGAATCCAAAATACAGAAGAAACTTTCCAAGCCAGTAATGAGGCCCCAAACAGACCCAGAATTGGTTCAGGGTGGGGAGTGTGAAAACGCCTTTGAAACCACATCAGTCTATTAGAGATTTCTCAACATCTCGCCACAGTTTGAGGCAAGAGTGCGATAGGCATCGTGGTGCTAATTAGTGGGGAGCAAGTTTTACTACTTGTTAGCTTTGTTAGCTCCAGCACAGAACTAAAGAAGCACACTTTAGCCAATCATGTCAAGGCAAGGTTGTTTTTTTTGCATAAGGAACCATGCTGTTCCACAAACAAATGTATTTCCATTACAAACATGAAGTGTTGATTTTCATCACACGGATAAATAATGCAGAGAAAAAACTCAAACAAGATCATAAATAGTGAAAGATCACAATAACAAAAGCAGCTATGACAGAAAAAACTTTCCACCAACTTTCCACGACTCTATGGACACGGTTTTGGGACGATCGGCCATAAACTGTGGGGAGGATCAGAAACACCATTACCAGGCTAAGATACACTGGAAAATCAAAACGTGCTGCAACTTCTGTACCATCCCAGTACAGTTCAGGTACAGCATGGTTCTTGTACACCTGTGGAAAAGTACCTTTAGTCAACAGTGTTACTGGTCTTCATGGTACATTTATGACCTCTAAGAAAGTAGGACTCAGGAACTCCTGGAGGCTTCTCAACCTCGTCATTTTGAGGTTTTTGAATTAGAGAGAGAAATACACAACAACCCAAGGCTGTCGAAATGCGCTTGTGGTGAACAAATTGGCCTTTAAATGCCTTGTTCTCTCTGCTGGTGGAGCATGAGAAGCTCTAACACACAAACATATTAGTGACTGCTTTCACAAACCAGCAGCCTCTGCCTGAGGGGCTCCTCATGGAACGACTATGTGAGACAGGGATTAGGGAGATATTTACGAATATGCCACCCTTGCCATACCGTGTATATACATATCTATGTTTCCTTGCATGGGAATGTGGGGGGTCTGAGGAGCTTTTCTGGGGAGGAGAAAAGCTTTGCAGAAATGTGTCTATCCTAAATCACACTTGCTCTACTGATTAACCCTTGCATGCTGCATGGATTCATGCCAGAACAAATAGTAAAAGGTTGTCCTATGACAAGACGATTCCTTATATGGAAGTTCCCCTAGTTTGTGTTGATTTTCAAGGTGTCAGATGTTTTGCTGAGTGTTGTTTGCTCTTTCTGTCATGTAGGACCAAAGATATAGTAATTTAAAAAAAACATGCAAAATTATTAATAACCACTACTGGGGTTTTACAAACATCTCACACAAATGTCCATAAAGAACAAAAATAAACAAACAGACATCTTTTTTTTGTTTTTGAAAGAAACTGGGAGAACTTTAAGGATAGGAAAACCCGCAGAGGGAGGGGGTCTGGAGAGCGGCTGAGTGATGGTGCGGCGACAGAAAGAGCAGCAAACAGAGAGTGTGAAAGAGAACTAACACCGGTTTTAGACCGTTTTACACTGTTTATATTTACTTGAAATCAGATTTGACTAAAACACTGAGTTCTTGAACTACTCCCTTCATAAAGATTTAGAAGTTCTCTGGTTCTCACACTGTCCTGAAACTTGAGTGTTTCCTCTTATTGTAAGTTGCTTTGGGTAAGAGTGTCTGCCAAATAAATGTAATGCAGTGGAATGCTCCAGCATTTATATAGGCTGATCCTCAGTGGGATTAGTTATGAGTTTTACTCCCAAAATCAACCCCCCTAACTTCTCTCCCTGCCCAGCCTTATTTTGGGAAAGACCACAGAGGTGCTGGATGTATCTGTGTACATTTACTCCCTCTGTTTTCTTTCATATCACTTCATTTCCTCTCCCAAGGGGCAGCATGTGGGGAAGCAGGAGTTTCCCAGGGAGTTGGACATCTTGAAGAGAGCGGGGAAGCTGGAAGTGGGGGGAGCTGGTGGGGTCACTCCCAAGTTTCAGGATTGTTTAACTGCGACTTTTACTTATGAAATGAACTAACAGAACCTTCTAACAACGCTGGCCTAGTGAAGACCTGTGTGTGCTTGTTTTAGGGTGGAGTTTGTGTTTTGATTGTATTTTATGTTTTATGTTTACTTTTATATATCGGCAGAGGTCAAGGATCTCATTGTAGGGCGCTATAGATATATTTATATTTTTCCAACCGTTGGCTGAGGCTTATCCCTTAAACTAATCCCTTAAATTTTTTAATTATTTTATGACAAAATAGCTGTTTTAAGGCTGTAATATCTCCTCCTCAGTGTGCACCTGTGTGTCAGCACATACCAACATACCAATTGGTCACCACTTTTGCATAGTTCATCCAGAACAAGTAAGAGCACGTTCAGTTTGATGTAAATGATACAAAAATGTGTGTATGACACATATACTCAGCTGAAAATAGCAGGCCACCACCTGTAGTGGCACAGTATAGTTAAGCCCGAAACTCAATAGTTTAAATGATATATTTAGCAGACACAGACTTTTCCTGCGACGACAATTTATGCATGCATACCTGTTTCTCTATTTGTAGTTACAAGGGATGGACATTTCATTCAAAAATCACCAGGAATTATTCAAATAATTTGTGAAGATTAATCGCTAACCCACTCCCTCACTCACTCCCCACCCCCCACCCACTTCCTCAGCATCAGAAGGCAGAGATGGGCACTCGAGTCTGAGACTCGGACTTGAGTTGCACTTAAGTCGCACAAACAAAGACTTGTGACTTGACTTTAGACTTGCCCTCAATGACTTGAGACTCGACTCGGACTCGGTGCTGCGACTCATGAGTCATAGCTCCTAAACCATGTTCATTTCATGGGATTATTTATTTATATCTCGCACTCTTTCCAACGACCCGAAAACCATTCAACTCGCTCCGGTGTCCCATTACTTTTGTCTGAGAGGAACGGTTTTCAGCTAATAACGGTTTTCGAGGGGTCGTTGGAAAGGGGTCACCGAGCCCCATCTAACTGTGGAGTTTCACACTTAAAGTGAGAGATATATTTTTCATATTTAACATTTAGATTTAAGATCATTTAAGCCAAATCCTCCATGTTGGTGAGGGCATTTCACAGCACACAGCCCCGCCCACTGCTTAGTAACAGTGAATTATAATTGTAAGCCAATTGTGGCCAATAAGCATATCTTCTATACGTTTAGAGCTCAACATTTACAACTCAAAAATCCCACATTTAGAGTCGCCGTTTGTAAACTTTGCCACTCAAAGACTTGGACTTGGTTAAAATGACTTGTGAACATCTCTGTCAGAAGGTGGTAAAAATGCACCATAACCATGCATTGAACAACATAAGAAAAAGAAGAATGACTTACAAACATGTATTCTTTTTGTATGCTTGGGAGTGCTAGAGCTATTGGGGGTTTTGGATCGCGCTGGCAGAGCAAGGTTGTAGGGAGTTACACGTTGTTTTTTTAAAACAAGATGTTAGTTGCATTTACTTTTTGATTTTTTATATTTTACAAACTGTTCTAATATTCGTAAATCATAACCCATCCCTCGTAGATGCACAAACCACATTAGCTTAATATTCATTAATAGTGGCCAAAGATAAGTACCACTTGTTAGAAAGTTAATACACTTTATGGTTAATTGTGAAGCCACATAAGATTGCGAACCAGTTTACTGACATACTGTGTGTTTGTTCATTTTAGGCCAGAGAGGAAGTGAGAAAAAAGGCAGTTTTATTGTTTGCTTTACCTTTGGCAAAATGCATGTGTGTGCACTACTGGCATAAATACAACGAAAATCACATCCATATGGAAAGAACAACTGAGCAGTGAGAAAAAGACCATTCCAAACCATGGCCTCACCTCACAAAGTGAGGCCTTTACCATCTCTCTAATAGTGGGAAACCGAAGCGAGCCAAAAGATAAGAGAAGATGGAGAATCGTGGGACAAAACTAAATGAGGCAGAGAAAGTGGGTTAATGGGGTCCAATGACAGGCTTTCGCCGTTTGGTGGTTTGACCTTGGCGTTGATACAGTCGCCTCTGTCCGAGAATGCAGACGAGGAACACAGTGTTCTTCTCACATCTTTGGCCAAGAGCAAAATTCTGACCACCATCTGATCAGCTCTAGGTTCTCGAACAGATGTGCACGGCTGAAAGTGACTCTGTAGCTCTGCTAACAGCACCTCTCTTGGCGTGAGGAATGATGTCATTGCAGCAGCTTGAACAACTTTACGCGTCGACTCGCTCTGCTCCGCTACACACCATCAAACCGAAAACCACCTCTGTCGCGCTTCAACCCATGGTGCGGCAACTGGAGCATGCTAGCTAAAGATCCCTCTGGATCGATCCAGAGGCGCCACGATTGCAGGAGGTCTTTGGGGCATTTGACGCTGATGAGGACCAGGCCGGCTGCATTTACCCCCACACAGCAGAGAGGGGTTTCCATGGGGTAGAACATTTCCAGAGGGCAGAACCTTGAGCTTGATGAGACCCAGCCTAGTTTGTTCCAGCTTGGCGGATGGCATGCGGAGGAGAGCACTAACGTTGTGCTAAGTTGTAAATCTGCAGCCTAAAAGAAGTGATTGAGTGTACAGGGCCACATTTGGAAGTACTCCAAGAGTGATAGGTGGAACTCAGTCCAGATCTGAGACTTGCCCTGGCTGAACCCGGCTTCAGTGTCTCCTTTGAGGAACAATTTCATGTTCTGTGGTGAATGCTAAGGGTGTTTCTGTTTCGACTAATGGTGAACTCTCTAAAGGGTGCTGTCTGGAAATAATCTGTAATTGAAGTTTACTTTCTGCTCATCCAAGTTCACACCCAGGGACAACCATAGCATGTTAAATGAACATCATCACAGACTGACATAATTGACATAAATTTCCTAGTTCTTCTGTGTAGTCTTGTCTGTACTATCGTTCCCCCAATAGTACAGTGCTGTCCAAAAGTCTTAGGCACCTATGCAAATAGTTTTAAGCCATTTGTATCAGCAGTGACAGCAAAAAACACAAGTCAGCAATAGAAAAAAAAGGCAAACAAACAAGAAAGCAAAAAAGTAGTCGATATTTTGTGAGCAAATATGGTTCCATCCGGTCATTGTGTGGATTTATAAAATCCTGGAAGTAAATTCTTTTAGATGTTAAAAAACACAAAAGCTTTGAATCCACGAGAACTTTCAGGATAGTCTCTGGCCACAAGTGGGAGGGGAAAACCTGCAGAGGGCGGGGGTCCGGAGAGCGGCCAAGCGGCGGCACACCGAGAAAAAGAGCTGCAAACGGCAAGTGTGTAGGAAAAAAAGCCACAGGGTTTTTTTTTCCTACACTCTTTACACCGGGTTAAAGGGTTAAAGCCTTGGCAAATCAAGAGAGGACCTCTTAAACTAATATCTAGGGTTAATAATCAGCTGCACATGTTATTTAATGAATACAATAGAATGAAGAGTAGGAAAAGAGGTAGAATGAGAGTGGCCTTTCACATGGTTTCACTTGATTCAGGGACCTGTTGCAATGTCCTGGTCTGTGACTAGTTGTTTAAACACAAACTATGTCTCAGCCATGGAACTGATCTCAGGGAAACGGCTCATATTTCATGGAATCCCACCTCAAGTTGTGCCGAAGCAGATCAAGAGTTTGTGTACTTGTGACGGCATGGAAGACGTCGGTAGAAAATCTGGCAGCAATTTCGCTGCCATTGCCCCCCCGCCAGCCCCCCACCACCCTTCACACTGGCCCGCTGATGGATATCTCAGCATGTAGTTGCGGGGCCAGTAGGTAATGCACACATAATGCAACATTTTGGTTGAGCAGTTGTAAGGATATTGGCAGGGCCAAGAGTTCAGAAACCTCTGCTCCGTCTGGAATTAGTTTAGCGTGAGAAATTGTTGGGGTTCATGTCTCAAGAATTGGAGGCTGGGTCCATGAGATAATGGTCCATAATGTTGCTCATTTCAGTGTTCCCTGTCTCTCCCTCTCCCCCATCTCTTTCTCTCTCTCTCTCTCTCTCTCTCTCTCGCTATCTATCTCTCTCTTTCTTTCTCTCTTTCTCTTTCTTTCGTTCTCTCTCTCTTTTTCTATTTCTCTCTCTGGATCTTTCTCTGTCTTTCTCCCTTTCTCTTTCCCCCACTCTCTCTGTCTTTCTCAATCTCTCTCTCACTTTCTCTCTCTCTCTTCCCCCACCCTCTATCTCTTTCTCTCTTTCTCTCTCTCTCTCTCTCTCTCTCTCTCTCTCTCTCTCTCGCTTTCTCTCTCTCTCTTTCGCTTTCTCTCTCTTTAAAATGGACAACATACATGGATGTGTGTGTGTGTGTGTGTATGTTTGAGTATGTGTGTGGAATGATTGAATGAACTGTGATGAGATCCTGAAAAGGCTTGTTCTGACATCCTACACTCTGCTAACTGATATTCGGTTCCTGATTGTTTGAGTTCAGGTGTACTTTGAGCTGGGATCTAACAAAAATGTGACCAGTCTAGGACCAGCATGGGAGGCACTGGCTAAAGCCAATAATTATGTGCTAGATGAAATATCACTATGTATGTCAATACTATTGATCAACTACTGATCTCTGTTATGGGCTCTTTACCACCATTTGTGTTACAGGTTCGAACCTGGTCTCAGCTGTTATCAACCATGAATGGCTTGGTTAGAGACATCCACATTGATTTGAATCCACATTGTGACTAGATTTTTTTTTAAACATTAACATTTTGCCCATAAATCCAGCTTCTTACCTGTAGCTTTCATTCAAAGCTAGAGATAGATCTTGAGACTGACTGACTGACTGAGTAGTTTCCAATAATGACTTCCAGCATTAGCACAGAGAGCCAAGGAACCCTGAACCACAAAGTTCTTGTACAATGACTAAAGACTGCCTTGCTTTTCTGCACCTTCGGTTAACGCAAATTTCACTGCCAAATTTGGAATAGAGCTGCTACAGTTTTATGGGCATGTTCCTCAGCGGGTTCCAGTACAGCACACCGTCCTATTGTTTCAGAAGTGGGGCTCCGTGACCACAGCTGAGCTATGACTTCATGTCTGTGTCAGCAATACTAGTCGTCTCATCAAACACTATGGAAAGCCAGGCTTAGAGGTTATCTTGGCTCCAGCATACACGCTACGTGTTGAATCGGTGCATTCCAGCAGAATGATACAACGACAGGAGCTCCACAGTGGAGACGTTCTGACAGCTACGATCAAGTTCACTGTATGTAATTGACTTTGTTTGAATTTCATTGACACTGGTCAATGACATGTCCATTTAACCCTTAGAGTGCGAGCGCACAGTGCTGGAAGGACAACAAATAATCATACGACAAAACAGTTTCTAATATGGAAGGTTTGTGTTGATGTTCAAGGTTTGTGTTGATGCTCAAGGTGCGTAATGCTGAGCTTTGTTTGATGTTCCTATGTCACTTAAAATCAAAGTTATTGTAAAAAAAAACATAATAATAAAAATAGTCAAAAAACACATAATAATAATAAACATAGTCAAAAAACGCATTATAATAATAAAAATAGTCAAAAACACATAATAATAATACAAATTGTCATCACATCACATGAAAATGAACACAAAGCGCAAAAATACCCAAATTTCTTTTATTTTAGATCTTAGAAACAAACCGAAAAAACACAAGAACCTCTGAGAACTTTCAGAATAGTCTCCGCCCACAAGTTGGTGAGGAAAACCCACAGAGGGAGGGGCTCCAGCGGCCAAGCAACGGTGTGGCAGCCGAAACAGCAGTAAACAGTGAGTATGTAGGAGAACAAACAGTTTAAGACTGATTTACACCTTTATATTTGTTGAAATCAGATTTTACTAATACTCTGAGCTTTAAGGGTTAAAAACTGCTTCAAAATGCAGAATTACATCCTACTGATGTTCTGATTCTGGTTGCATCCTCCAACACTTGGTGGAGTCCAGTGATGTGATTGGCCACTCTCTTTGAGCATTCAGCAGTGAAGCATGATATAGATTCAAATGGGCGTCTTTCTATTGGAGTTCTCTCTTCTGGAGTCTCTCAGTTCAGCACTCCTCACCAGTTAAGTCATCACATATGCAACGTACATACTTTTGTCTGACATGCTATGCTGTATTTGGTATTGGAGGTATGTCGCACCATATCATGTTTCAGCAGATGATTATTTGCACAGATTTACTGTTCTGTGCTGCACCCCCACTGCCCAGACATGGCAAGACGATGGCACATCTGTGGAGGAAATGCAGGGGGCACTGAGTCACTGATTTAACCCTTTGTGGTTTTTAAAAAATCAGATTTCAACAAATAACAGTGGTGTAAAACCGTCTAAAGCTGATGTTTGTTCTTCTACACAGTCGCTGTTTGCTGCTCTTTTGCTTGATACACTGCAGCTCGGCCACTCTCCGGACCCCCTCCCTCAATGGGTTTTCCCCCACCCACTTTTGGGCGGAGACAATCCTGAAAGTTCTCCCGAGGTAAAAAAATGTGGCATTTTGTCCAATTGTATCTAAAATAAAGATTTCTTTCTTTTTGGGCTTTTGCACGTGGCAACGTTTTTAAAACCCTATTTTAATTATTACATGTTTTTTACATGACAGTAACTAGTTCTACATGACACCAAACAAAGCTCAATATGACGCCTGACACCTCGAGCAGCAACACAAACCGGGAGAGCTTCCATATGAGGGGTTGTTTTGCTATATAACAGCGATTTAGGATTTGTTGTGTTTCTGGCACAGATCCATGCTGCTCGCATTCTAAGGTTTAAGGTCCGTCTTCTGATTATAGAGCAGCACTTCATCTACTACTGAACTACTGGAGCTAATGTTTGTGATTCACGGGTTTTTGACCCTCCCAACCTATTATGAGAAACAACCCATCCCGCCCAATGTGGAAAAACAGTTAATTAATCAATAATCCAAACCCGACCTGGCCTTCAATGGTATTTATAACCTAGTCTTTATGTTGCTTTGTCACTTTTTTTACCCACCCGGTCCAAAGACACAAAAGTTTCTTATAGGTTGACCCTAACCCAGAGATCAGCCTGAGAGACCTATGGGTCACCTCACAGGACCCACAGGTTAAGGGTCAACCCCTCAAATCTCTACTGGATACCTTTGTCCTGTGATAAGCAGTCAACCCGTTTTTCCAAGGATGCTCATTAGGACAGAGAGGAATATAAGCCACAGTGACTCCATTGTGAAAATGTTTTTTTCTACGTCCTTAGCATTTTGGGTCAAGTGTGCATCCTTACACATTGAGCTGTCGTGAGTTTATGTCCTTTTTTCTTTTGTTCAAATCAAATGTTCCCGAATGACCACATATGTAGTGTCAAGGCTAATGTAACTAAGCAAAGGAAGGTTTAAATGATCACTCTGAAAACTGCCTGCTTAAATCAGCACACAAATGTCTCGGACCAGTTTAAATAAAAGTACAGATTGAATGGTTTGATGATTGTGCTCATTGTTGCACACAGGTTTCCAATTATTTCTTTGAACAAACTTTTGGGAGATCTCAAGTTCAACCCCTGGTGATGCCAAAGCTACCCAGGGCCAAACGTATCAGGAATAATCACATAATTGGCTCATTGGAAATATCTGAATTAATTGTTATTTCCGATTCGATTTTCTCCGAGATACTGATTTCAAAAAGCTAGTACTCATGTAACGGTTCTGTCCTTTCTGAACAGGGAATGCACTGTAAGAATGGCCCGTTCAACTCTGAGAAACAGCTGCTTGGTTATGCTGGACTGAAGGGAGTTATCCTGGCATGTCTGCCTATCAACCAGTTATGTCCGGCCGCACACTGCCCCAGACACACAGCGCAGACGTCTGGGAGCAGCCTGGCAACGGGAGGCATTCCGCAGGTCACGGCTGGCCACATGTCCCTCCACCCCCCCCCCCCCCCACCCCCCCACCCCACCCCTCTCCGCCCCTGTTCTGTGTGTATCTTGGTACAAATTCAGAACTCCTCTTCTTTTAAGTGGCCAATGGGCTGCCTGCCCAAATCAGAGGATTGCCTGTCGACCCCCACTTCTCCCCTCTTTCTCACTCTTGTCCTCCCACCCTCCATCCTTTTTTTCTCTGTTTTCATTTCCAAAACATATGTTGACCTCTTGACTGGGAGATATAAATAACTCTCGCCGTCCCTGGATAAATGGGCAGAATTGTTATGTGCTACGAGATTGTGGTGTTATTACAGTAATATTTATGAGGAAGCCGAACCGCGGCCTGAAGAAGTCGTCTTATATTTAATGTAGCACTAATGCATCAGCCCAGCGCAGATGTTTTCGGAAGGAATTAGCGCACAGGTCCTGGCTCCCACGTTCACGTCCCGCCTGTGTGTCACCCAATATCCAGGCTGTTTGTAAATGAAATCCCAGAGACTGGAGCGAAGGCTAAACCTGAGCGACCTCTGACCCATCAGACATAAGCCTCCTGTTGTCTTGAACAACTGCTCGTTGAAAACGTTGGCATACCAGAAGACAGCTGCAGTGGCTAATGGTTCAACTTATGGGGGATATAGTTGCCCACTGACCGAAACTGGACAGCATATTGTAAATGCCACTGTATGGTGACATATATTCTACACACTTCAATGATTTTGTCTTTCTACTTACTTTCTACTTGATTCATTTTGAAATTAATTTTGAGAATAATAATAATAATTTTGATTAAATCTAAAAAACATCCTTTCTAAGTCATTGTGAAAGTAAAAAGCCTACTCCATGCTCAGTAATGGGTCTACAAAAGGGTAACATATACAACCTGAAGGGGACCTGGTACGGATCCCTGTGGTACACCATAATGAATGTCATCTGTTTTTAAGAGCTAGACTTCTAAACTAACAAAGTAGTGCCTTCCACAGTGGAAAGAAATAGCCCAATTTTTTCAGTGTAGTCTTTGTTTAGTATCTGGATTGGTTTTGGCAGACCCTTTGGCCCTGTTTACAGATGGCATTAGCTTCCAATCACCGTGATCCGGTCATAGTGGTTGGATTATCGCCCAGTCCAGACACAGCATGTTTATGTTTGCTTTTTTCAAATGTTACATTTCCCTAAACAAATATCAAAATATTCTGGTGAAGTATGGGTAAAAAAGACGTGTGCTTGACTGCCTCATGACCGCTGCAACTTGACGTGAACACGTTCTGGTCAGACACGTCTTTCCAACGTGTTTATAGACAGCATCCAGATACGGGACATATTTGAATGCCAAGTGTAAACAGTGTTTTTGCGAAAACATGACAGAAATCCTAAACTTTTAAACCCCAGGGAGGCAGAGTAAACGTAAATGCATTTCAGGTCTATTTCTCGTCCTCCTTGGAGAGGCTCTCTGAGTTGCAATTATCCGATGTAATAGCAATGTGTTCAAAATGGTTCCAACGATGATGCTGAGCAGAAATGTTTTTGGCATAGAGAGTGAAAGTGCTTGTGGACGTCTGTCCACAACTATGTGAGAGAAAGACCAGTGTGGTGTGTGTGTGTTTGTGTGTGAGCTCTAATTGTGCAGCAATAGGCTTAAATGTACATTACAGCAAGCATATGATTTGCAAGGGCCATGTTCAGCTATAGGCATGTCAGTATGCTGTGAATGAGGCATTTTAGTGTTTCAACACTTATAATAAACAGAATGTTTATGTTAAAATTATCAAAATGATCAATTTGTCTTATGTGCTCAAATATGACAAGAAAAAAAAACATTTTGTAAGGTATCACAAATTAAAAGTGTATGTGTGTCATATATAGATTCAGAAAACATATATATATCCAGTTATTACTTGTCACATCTATGGAGAAGGGTCAAAGTCTATCAATTATAGGCCGGTATAATTAAGTTGAGTCAGTTATAAACGAGCATCACGTTTAAACTGAAGGCACGGCTACATGATTTGCAAAGCGTTAAACTATCATAGTAACACTAACTGTAGAATACACCTGCAGTGTATGGTGTTGGAATCCAGTTTTGCCTGTGGTTTAGCTAGGTGTGTGACCTCTAAATATGGCCATCACTGGCCACTCATTGTGAGAGCTGAAAAGAATTTTAACAGCCATGTAGTCTTAAACTGTTTTTCCAGTTATATATATTCTCTACGGATTCTAAGCCTCACAATCATGAAAATGTTGTCTTTGGGTTTAGGTTAGTAAACACAGAGCTAGCAAAGAGTTTTGCCTCCTTTTTATACATGCCCTCAAGGAAACTCTCGGCCCATGTAATTAAACCCTCCCAAACGGAAATCCTGCCTCCTCCGTGGGCTTTTGGTTCTTGCGGGCTGTTTATGGTTTCTTCACCAGTCCCAGACCAGGCCACGCGGTTCCTCGCCATACCAGTCCACACTGAAGATAAGCAGCTGTCTAGAAAAAAACCCTGGGCCAAACGCCAGGGCATGTCATCGAACCTCGCCTCTTCCTCCATTTGATTATTGTTCTACAGAGTGTTTGAAATCTTCTGTTTTTGTTGCAGGCCCGGCCACAAAAACAGGCTCGCCTGAGTCGGGCTGGACAGTTATTAGAACTGATGATGAACTGCCGTGTGGCCTCATTTCTAATCACTCCCTAAAAATGAGAAGGTTTACAGAGATTAAAAAACACATTATCTAGTCATTTATTTTGAGGAACATCTAAGACTGTCAGTCAAGTCAATAGCTTAATGCTATTCATGATATGATAAGATTTTAGATAAGCCTTTGTTGATTGGGGTGTTTCTCCATTATGATCATGCAGTGGTGCTTGGGAGTTTGCGAGCCCTTTATAATTGTCTCTATTCAGCTGTCCCTAAAGTAGAATAGGAGAAATCAAGAAAGGAAATGGTGATATATGCCCATTAACTTATTAAGGGACAATTTTCCAGTATGTCATATCTGTGAATGGCAGAAGTATGTGAACCTCTGCAATTAGTATCCCAACCCTATTCACTCTTAGTGCACAAGCGTATTTTAATTAGCTATGTAGATTTGACTGACACCATGACAAGCCATGCAAGTGTGAGATAAATTGGCCTGGGGGATGAAGAGGCCGAGTCAGGGAGACTTCCATGGAGCAGACAGACAGAAAATAAGTGCCTGAAAAGTGAGTGACTGATGGCGCGGTAAATAAAAGGAACGGCAGGAGAAGAAGCGAAGGAGGTGAGAGAGAGCCTGTCTACAGCTGTAGGTGTGTCAGAGCTCAGGCTCCTGATGAATGGACTGATTTAGTACTGGAATAATACAATAACGAGTTGTAATTTGTTGTTTCAGTAAAATGTTAGCTCAGAGGACTCATATAAGTCATTCATCTGTTGGCACTGGGGTATGCTTTAACTCACTGCTGCTGGAGAACATTCTTCAAGAATACTGTGGCCCATCCAATTTGTGTGTGTGTGTGTGTGTGTGTGTGTGTGTGTGTGTGTGTGTGTGTGTGTCTGCTTATGTGAATTACGGTATGGTGGCTAACTGTATATATGTGGCTGATCAAATAGCCAACTGCTATTCATATTTAGTGGTGTGAATGTTCCCCAGACACCTTATTCATTAAAACACTCATTTTTACTGTGGCACAATAAAGCCATGCATTGATCAAACAAGCCATGCCTTTGCGAGGTTTATTTGAAAAACAGCCTCAAGAGTATAATCTGAGCACTTTGAGAGGTATAAAAGGGAAAAATAATCTCTC
>JBBJLR010000042.1:25942520-25954860 GCA_037577145.1 Brachypetersius gabonensis | reverse complement strand
ATGATGATGATGATTATTATTATTATTATTATTATTATTATTATTATTATTATTATTATTATTATTATTATTATTATGGTTATGGTCATTATTGCTAGTAGTAGTAGTATTTAAGTAATTAAAATGCTATAATATAGTTTTGTTTCATTTTAAGTAATCTACTCTCAAAATACGGTGCATTAGCTTCACAATGAATTATGTGCATGTATCAAAGATCAGAATGGGTAATTAGTTTCTACAGATGAAAATGTTTGGTAAGTTTTGATCCATTTTGTCTTTGTTATTCAGATCAAACTCTTGGAAGTGGCCAAACTTCGGCCACCGCCCGTAAGTAATTTGCCAGAAGGATCAAAAGCCAATGAGGTGGAGACTCCAAACCCAACCCCTATGGGACCTCCACCCTTCTGGCAGCCAGGTGAGGCAATATAAACATCACCATCATCATCGCAGCACCTGTCGTCTCATTCCTCATGAAGCATTAATTCGAATTTTTTCATCACTGAGGAGCGTTTCGTCCCAGGACGTGAGCTCTTTGAGATTTGTGGCCACAGACGAGGAGAAAGTAATTGCCACAAGAGTGGAGGAGTGATGATATGTTGAGTCTATGAAATGCGGTTGCCTAGAGACGTGAATAAAGTATATTCATATTTCTTTAACGCACGAGCAGCCAAAGGTTTCTTGCGTGTGAAAATTCTCACCTGGTGTTTAATAGCGGTAAAACATTCTCGGGGCAAATATGTGCAGATTTAGCAGGTCAGAGGAGGAGTGCTGACCCAGCCATCCAAGCGCAGTGGTACAAAGCGGGAGAGCTGATTTGTTCATTAATTTCTTACTTTTTTTCTTTAATTTATATAGCTATATTTCACAGAGCGGAAATGATATAGCATTGGAATTTTGCTCAGCTGAAAGTGGCTCTAGTCTTGAAGTGTAGGCACTAAAGTCACTACATTTTAACCATTTTGTTTGGTTTAACCACATGATTATACAGTAAGCATCGGCGGCAGTAATAAAATTACTATAGAAGCATCCCTCAATTCCTTAAAAATCAGTCATTCTGTTAAAAAGTATACACTGCACTAAATCTCATATTATCCTACATCATATTGCCCGTCATATTGTCATCATATTGTCTTTATGGGTCTGTCCAGTGTTTGTTCTGGCAACCCAGAGCAAGGGCCTGGCTTAACTATATGGAATCCACTTAATAGACCTGAGGTAAACGTCCACAGTGAGGCAATACAAAAGCTGTTCCATACAATAATACAAAGGACCCACAGCCTGTGAGGATAAATTAGAGGCCTGGATTACATTTTGATATTCCACAATAACAGCATCCAGCGTGTCCAACATGTGAATTTATGTTTGCATCTGGCACCATGTCCACCGCAGTTATTTCCGATATTAGCTTCGCCCTGACTTTAGAAGGTATTGCAAATACGGCCAAGATAAAAGGAAAGATTGGAAAGTATTTTGGGTGTGTTTTTTATATACAGTACTTGATCCACCCCTCATTTCTTCATATATTGCTTCCAATGAGCCAATTTGTCTTATATTTTTTTAATATAAAACATCTGACTTAAGGCCTTAACCAGTGAAGAACCAGGAGCAGATGATTCCAGTTGATCAGGCGGTGATCAGTATACTGGTGGTGCTGAATGCTGAATGGTTGGAACTCCTTTATCTAGGCTCCTTGTATCTTTAGGCACCTCCCATGTTTCTGTTTCTTTAGTTTAATCTACTTGGTAAGCTAAAATTAAGACATTTTGTCAGGCATAAAATAGTATCACGAATAAGGGGATTCAAGAAATGAGGGAACAATCAGGAAACAAACATTAATATGTTTTAAATATTACCTTTTAAAACAAAAGTTATTTTCAGTTGCTGAATTATAAAAATAAATCAAACTTATTAAATGTGGCATAACATTTGTACACACCCCATATTATGTTTTCATTTATTCCAGTGTTTCAGCAAATAAACAGTAATTATGCATTAAAATGTGCAGAAGTGTGTTCTGCACATGCAGAGAATAAGGTGTGCAGAGAATAAACTCTTTTATTTTACCTTTAAAGAATTACCTTTAAAGAAAATGTAAAGGTAAACACGTATTCATACTCCCCAGTGATAGAATGTAAAATATCGACATTACCCCTGTACAGGCTGTACCGTAATTCATGCTAGCACATTTTCATTGGTATGCACTGTTATTTTTTGGTATAAGCAAATAAATACAGTTATAATTAAATTAAATTTGCAGTAATAAAAATACAGGGCTTTTAACAAAACAAAAAACACAAGAAGCTCAAGATGCTCCACGCAGGAAATTCTGGACTGCAGCTGCCACACACGCATCACAGGGCAGCAGCCAATCAGCAGCAAGGATGAATAAATAATGTTCTCGGATTGTCTACTTTCAAACCTCCTGCCTCTGAGTACAGCAGTATTTCACCATCCAAAGATGTGCTTTCTTTGTGTTTCTCTCCACAGTAACAAAACATTTGTAATTATTTTCTTATATTGAAACATAGCTGAATTTATGTTAATATTTATGTGTTCAAAATTAGTAAATTATATTTTTCTTTATAATTTAGCACTAAAATGCATGAAAAATTGTAATGGTTGTGAAATCAGGGCCTCATCCACCATGTCTACTTGTCCTCGTGCTGGTTGTTTATGTTTGGGCGCGCTGCTTAGCAAATCAGCACGAGGACGAGGGGTTGGGGCGGATGAGGGGTCGTGGCGGACGAGGCCCGGACATCACAGAAGTACAAAAAAACGTAGAGGATATCTGCAGTTTCCGTGTTAGTGCATGGGTTTCAGCAAATAATTATTAGTTCGGTTCTCAGCAAAATCCACGATGGCCTGAAACCACGACTGCTGATCCATGTTAAAGTGGCTGTTTACTGTATAGGCTTAAGTAGTGATATTGCGCATGGAGACTATTCCATGTAAGATACTGCACATAATGAAAAGATTCCATACTCATTCAGAGTTCTTTCTGAATGGGGTCCACACACTCCACTAACAAGCAAACTAGGGATGTTAAATTGCTTCTAGATAATGTGTATGGCTTATTATGGACTGGCAATCTCTCCAGGGTAGTTCTTGACCTCTAAGCACAATGATGAGTGAATTAAAATATCACATCTCTACTTTTAGGTCCATCATATACCAAGAACTGCACCCTATTTATAGTAGGAAGTCTGGGTTTCAGAAAAGCATTCCATACTGATTGTCTGAAGTTTGTAGGTACAAGGGGTCCTCCAGGGCCTATTGGACCTCCTGGTACCCCAGGCTCATCAGGCCCTCCTGGACCTGCAGGGGAGACGGGGGCTTCCGGACGACCAGGACCCTCAGGTAAAACTCATTATCCAGATCTTTTCTGTGATGTGAAAGAACATATTATGTGTTCAAAGACTCTTCTACAACATACTGGAGTCCACAAACCAGGGGTTTCTCACTAAGCTTGATATCTGAAACACATTCAGTCCAATCCCTTTGCGCTTATCCATTTATCTCATGGTATTTATTCTTTTTAAAGTTGAATGAACAGCTATAACTGAAATATTTCAAATTATTTCCTTTATAAGATGAAAGAAAATGCATCACTTAATGTCTAAGTGATGCATTTTTGTGTGGTGATTCAAAGTCAAATTATAGACTGCCCTTTAACTTTAAATGCACTCATGAACTAAATAGCTCATTAAATATCTAACACTGGTGAGCCACAATATAATTACAATTATATTAAGTGTTATTTTTATAGGTCAGTCCTGATGAATATAAAATATGACATTTTCTGGCCAATAATGACATTCAGTAACATGCAAATGTAGAAAATCTCAGTCCCCAACGAATGACTGAGTGTATATTGTTTTCAGTATGTCATATAGTGTGCAAAACTGTAGAAATAAGTTATTATAGATAATAAGTGCTAGCCACCTCAGCCTCATTGTTCCATAGCAAAACCAAAGAAGCAAAACCTGATTGTGTGCATTTCAGGAAAGTGGATGTAAATTAATTGTGTAAATTTGACATTTTGGCTATGCACACATTTTGAAATGAATTATAAATGCATTGTAGTTGTAATGCTGTTAATCAGATGCAAAATGCTCAAAATGCTCATGTTCATTCCCAGGCCCAAAAGGGGAAAAAGGCATCCCTGGTCTAACTGGTCTTCCAGGGCCCCCAGGACCTCCAGGACAACCAGGACTGATCAACTCTATCCCTTTAAGGGGGGATGTGTTTCAGGATTTCAGTCAGGAGACAGCAGGTGAGTGGATTCACCAGTATATATGTTTGGGAAATAGTGACTCTGACATGATAGCCAAAAATCTGTTAAAATACATGTAAGAAGACTTTTGCAAAATATTTTTTTGTTGATTTTCTTGGTGAAATGAATGCATGTCCCATATAGGGAACACATTTCTGCACAATTCTGTTTATTTAGTTTAGCATACAGTACAATAAAATGTGACTTGTGCAAACAGCAATTTTTTTATTTTGTGTTTTTTATTTAAAGTGTAATTTTTAACTGAATTTGTTTTACTTTCATTTCAAATTGTGCTCCAACATTTGCCATATGTATTGCTATATCTTTTCCCTGTAGAGGATGTGTACCTATTTTCATACTTACATTATACAAAATATGTCATTTGATGCTATATATATATGCGCATAATTGTGGGTAAGTAAATAAACGGATATTTCATTATTTATATAACAACTTATTTTTGTTTCCGCGCCCATTGTTTTTATTTTGAAAGTTTTGAAATAATTTTGCGCATAATAATGCGATTTAATCACGATTAGTTTTTAAATAAATCATGCGATTAATTGCAATTAAACATTTTAATTGTTTCCCAGAAATAATACACACACACACACACACACAGTTGTAAGTAAAAAGTAAAAAAAAAAACGTATTTAATACAACTAGCAGCAATGGCTTCTCGCAAAAATGAAATAGTCAGTCATCAGGTTTTGTGATAAAGCCACAAAAATGCCTTTAATGGCACCAAAACTATCAAGTTTTCAGAAAATGTGTGACTAAGCTCAATCAGTAGGAATCACAGCAGTAGGTTCCTTCATGTACACACTCGTGGACGCAAACCCAATTTCTTACAGATGTTGTTGAGAATCGTTACGCACAATTTACCTCATTGAATATGATTGCCAAGAACAACTGCATTGTTTTTAGCTAGATTTGCTCCACGACTTTGACCCATGGAACTGTAATTATAATTTCCATATTCAGCGGCATACCTTTCTGGCTTTGTAAAACTTCAGCGTGGGCTTCACTCCATCACCATAAGCTGATGGAAACTTGGGAAAACTCTCAGCTATCTGAAGACTATAACTTCCACAGTCTCGCAGAGATTTACCTCCAGCACCAGCCAAAAACAAGAGCCAATACAGTAAAATACAGTATTCAACCCACCCGTCATTTCTTTACATATTGCTTTGAAGCATCTCATTGGTGCTAAAATACTATTTTATAGTCAAATTGTCTAATATTCGACATACTGAGATTAAATGAAAACAGGAACAAATATCTTACTGCGACATGCTGCAAAGTGCCTAAAGAGACAAGGAGCCTAGATAAAGGAGTTCCAACCACTCAGCATTCAGCAGCACCAGTATACTGATCACCGCCTGATCATCTGGAATCATCTACACCTGTTTCTTTACTGGTTCCAGACTTCGGTTAGATGTGTTTTGTTCTGTTTGAATGATTCATACGTAGGTCACTGTGTGTCTTAACAAACAAAAAACATTCCTCTGAATATGAGAGGCTTTGCAAGTCCTTCAGGAAGCCTGGAGAACTCTTCCTACATTAAAATGCTAGAAAGTCTGGCTTTTTACAAGCTAAATATGAAAAAATGTTAGTTCAAAACTTTTGCACATTATGTGTTTAAATGTATCCAAAAACTTTTAATGAGTGCATTCGACTTCTTTGTTAATAGCAGTGTAAGCAGCTTTTACAGTACCATGAAAAAGAATGTGGCCCCTTACTATTACTTATGTTTGTCACACTTAACTTTCTGATCATCAAATATAATGATATTTAAAACTACCTGAGTGAATACAGTCTTAAAACAGAATTTAAAAAAATGCATTTTTAAGACAATGCAGTTTTTAAGCAATATTTTGCATTTATTGAAGGAAAATCTTTTGCCCTCTTTAGCCCCTTGCCATCAGGTAGACTAGACACACCCAGGACTGATTGCTGCTAACCCTGTTTAATCTAAACTTGAACTCAAACAGAACCTTTCCCGTAGTGTGGAGTGGGTGAAAGGTCTAAACAGTAGTGATTTCAGAAAATGTTTTTGCCGATATCTCCAAATGGAGAAATCTTGGAATAGTGGTGAATCTTCCCAGAAGTGGCCAGCCTATCAAAACATTTTTCAAGAGCACTGTGGCGACAAGAAAGGATCAAGACAAACATCTAAGAATCTCCAGGCCTCCGTTGCTTCAGATCAAGTCAACATTTATGACCAAAAGTTTTAATCGAATTTTGGGTTCCATCACAAGTCAAAACACGCCCTAGACCAGGGGTAGGCAATTACGGTCCTGGAGGGCCAGTATCCAGCACAGTTTAATGGTGGTTTTCCTCAAACACATTCATTAAACTTGACAATTAACTGGCGAGGTGAATCAGGTGTTTCTGAGCAGAAAAATCACCAAAACATGCTGGACACTGGCCCTCCAGGACCAGAGCTGCCTACCCCTGCCCTAGACTAAGTCACTTACGGATGCTAAAACAGTTGTAAAATCATAATCTAGAACATAAAAACTCAACTTGACAAAAACGAAATGACAAATATTTTGTACTGTAGTAAAAAAGATAATTCTCCTGATCAACAGTACTGATCTGATGTACAGTATGGACAAGCATGATGGCACATCTAGTGAAATCAAAAAAGTCTTCTGTCATCGTGTCCCGTCTTCAGAAAACCCTGTAGTTTTTTTTTTTTTATCTAGCTCTGCGCTCTGTTTAGGGCCTTGAGGCCAGGTGTTGTTTTTCCACTGGTTTATTTCCTACATTAGGCTGTAATTTCCTCACGCCATCCACACTGCACTCTTGGTGTGACCCCATTTGAAAGAATTTCACTTTTTTTGTACATGGAGAAGCAATTACGAGACACGGCGACCTCCGAGCAGTGTTGTTTTCTTCATCATTTATAATAAATGAAATAATCATTTTAATGACACAATTACAAGTTGTGTGTAATTTACATGCTAAATATCCCATCATACCCTGTGGGAAAGGAGGTTTCATGGTTTTGAGATGCTTGATCATGCACAGCAAACATTAAAATGGATGTGACGTTTAGGGGGACTTGTCAGAATTTCAGGTGGCTTTATGTAAACTTTCCTGTGCAAATCGGTAATAAATATTGATGCACACGTGCCCTGAAAACGTATCCTATCTGAAAAGCGCTTAAGGGCTTAAGGTAGGACTCCAGACTTCTCCAGTGTATCGCAGGAACTGCTTTCCTAGACTGCAACGTATTTAGAATGATGAATCTCCATTCAGCATGTCATTTAATCCCTCATAATCCAGTCTGCAAGGAAACCCGGCCTAAGAATGTCTTAATCATGACTGCGCGGTCGGTGCAGCACTTTCTGAACCAGCCAGCAGGGGGCGGCAGAGTCCCATGCTTGCGCGGGGCCCGGAGCAGAGCTGCTTTTGATTAGGCCCCTGGCTCGCCGCTGGCCTGGGCGCAGACTCCAGTCAGCTGGCTGTAAATCAGCTCTAATTTGTAAGCTGTCAGCGCCGCAGTCTGCTTTCGGAACCTCAGTGCCAAAGAGCAACCGTGTGTAAAAGGCGAGGGCGAGACGCTAGGACCCCCTGGGGGAGGTGGGCTGGAGAGGCGGAGCACAGCAGCTCCAGAAATTGGTTCCAGAGGGACTCTGCCAGGCCGACCGGGCTCCTCTGGCAGCTTTACAGAGCAGGAGGAGTTGTATGTGTATTTGTGTGTGTGTGTGGATTCGTTTCCCCTCAGGCAGAACGGAGTGCTGATGCACAGGCTGAGGTTTGGAGTAGGCTCCAGACAACACCAGAGACCTCCTGCTGTGCCCAGTCTCCAGAGGCACAGGAGGTGTGTGAAGACGATTGCATGTGAATTTTCTCGCAGCCTTTCACTCACGTCGCCTTAGAAAGTCTGGGGGCTTGTTATACTGTACACACACTCAGATGAGGACTCCACCACATGACTCTGGACACTAGACTGCGAGACAGTGGACCATGAACGGCCTGGTTTATCAGCCCGGTTCAGAATGTTTATTTTTCTGTCTTTATTCTAGTTATTGTCCTCATATTAATCAGATTTGACAGTTGGACGGCTGAGACACCGACAGACGATTTGATAAAAGTGGGTTCAGATCCACTAGACTTCATCAGTGGTGAAAACGAAGAGCAAAGCATGACAGCAAACCATGGAAAGGCATCAAAGAGCGAGACACGCAAGCACAAAAAAGCTACATTGAAAAAGCAGCAAGGCAAATAAAGCTAGTGACCTCTAATGACCTAGCAAAAATGCTAATGTCATTGCTTGCAGAAATCCCTGAACTACACATTTGGCGAAAAACATGGGCTGTTTAAGTCAGTTTTAGTTCCCTAAGGTGCAAACAGTAGCATCAAAGGTCTTTAAAGTTCAGTTTTGTAACTTAAATGAGATTTAAAGGTACAGTGCATCTTTACTTCACTGCTTTTAATAAAATAAAGAACCCGGAGGTGTGTGGAGTCAATGCAACTTCACTGGAATATTCAATATTAGTGCAATATGGTCCCTTGAAGGTTTAGTCTTGGAGGTACCTGCTTTATGAGACTGTCAATAGACTGACCAACATTCAAAATTGTAGAATGGTAGAAAAGTAGTTTGTGATCCATCAACTGATATGCAGTTACTTGTAAGAATAAAAAGCCTGTCCTTCAGTTCCAGCAGTAACACTAAGCACAGTTAGCTCCTTGACCAGCTTCAATATGACAGGGATATTAAACCTTTGTCGTTGGCAGCCTATCCTGATAAGGGTCTTGCTGTTTACTTGAGGTAGTCTGTGCCAGCAATATTGGACGCAAAGACAAGCAAAGTGTACTTTGGGTCAGTGATGTGGTACCCACTACCTGCACCTCTACAGTCGGGACATTGCAGTGGCCTTAAATTTACCCCTTAAATGACCTTAATTTTTGAAGGAAAATTAAGGGGAAAAGTGCACAGATTAAGGCTAATTAAGGGTTAAAAGTACTGAATTCTCCCCTTACTTTTTCAAATTTGCCCATTAAATAATAGAATCTCCTGAATTAATGCTTACATTTTAAGGACAGTTTCACAAATGAATGGCCCCTTAATTCAAATTAAGTGGTTTGGTGTATTTTCAGGGGTAAATTAAGGTAGAATTAATCACATTTTAATCACACTGTGTTTTGTAGTGATAGGCAGAAGACTGTAGGCTGCAAACCATAGGATGCGTTTGGTCAACGAACTGCTCCAAACCTCGGCTACGTGTGCAACCAGGCTCAATGTGACACGCATGCCGTTGCAAAATAGCTTCTCCTTTGTTGTGTGACAACATGATCATTCACATACCCTCTTCTCAGCATACTCAATCATGTGCCTGGGAGTTGCTGCAGCCAAGTTGAGCATGTGAGCCCGTTTCAAGCTAAGCCCGAGAGAGAGGGGCGAGTGGCTCAGGCCCATTTGGGACAGCTGTTCCTCTCACAGCCACTAACACGCCTGGCCAAATGGACAAACGGACGAGTGGAGTTCCAGCACTGTGGATGAAAGGGTAGGACTGTATCCCTCGCGTGTGGTGAGGTGGATTCCTTGGCAGGTCATTGGAGTGGTTCTCAATCGATGGCTTTGTCTGTATTAATGCCTCTCACTGACCGGGGTTAATGGGAGCCGGGAGAGAAAGGGCCAATGACGTCATATGGTGAACAGGGGGCATCCAGTAACCCTGACCTGACCGGATTGTTCTGGACTGGAGAATTGTGTGTTTTTCCATCAGTGGGGTGTTTTATGGCATGGATTTTAATCTGCATCCAGACCTTTGGTCACGCTACTTGGTCCAGTGCCCATTTGCACAATGGTACCCGTGAAAGTAGGTGGGAGTTTCTGGTATTTGTGTGGTGGTCACAGAATTTCTCGAATAAACCACGTTAGCAGCAACTGAAGAGCTTCAAGCTCTGGTACACTTTCTACTCAGTTGGGTTTTTTATGTCAAGAGTCACAGCCTGTGATTCTGCTGAGCTCATTTTATTGAAATAACAAGTGGCAACCTATAACAGTTCCATGAGAATTACATTTGATCTGCTTTATTTCTATGTTCCAATACTGGCGCTCTCAGTAACCCTGTAGGAAGGGTAACCAAAGTCAGAATGGATCCTTAGAAATGATCCAGAAATTCCAGAGTTGACCAGTCTGTGGCCTCCAGTCTCATGGACTTTGGACCTGGGTTCTGAAGTCTTCAGCGTCACCTTGTCAGATCTGAGAGGCTGCGCAGCTTCAGACGTATAAGAAACGGTAGTAAAAAGACACTTCAGCTCAAGCCACTTTCATGGGTCCTCAGGTTCCTCCAGATGGTCCACATCTTTGCTCGATCCCAAGCCCCGAATATAGATATAGGAAAAATGTGCCTGGAGGACCCTGAGGAGTTTCTTCTAATCTTAGACTTCTTCTAAGTCTCTCTTCGCCATCATCCACATGTCTGATATGAGTCTTTCATAAACGGTTAAATTGGATTTGCCATTTAAAGCAAAGATCTGTATATTATCCGTAATGTTATTCTTGTTATTGACTGTTTCTGTTTGTGTGATTGCGTTTGCAGGACCCCCAGGACCACCAGGTCGTTCAGGTATGACACACACACACATACATACACACATTTTCATGCTGGAGTATTTTCACCCTCACTTTATATGTATTAAGGAAAAGAAACAATCATTTATGTTAAATGTCAGTATCAATGTAAAGGTACATTGAAGGAAATCCACTTAAATCACACATTTCAATTTAATTTGAATTTTGATCCCTGTGCTGTCTTTGTTCAGGCCCCCAAGGCCCCCCTGGAATCCCCGGTGTACCTGGACAAGATGTAAATATGACCTCAAGCTGCATGTGCTCAGCTTTTCTATTACTTCCCTTATATTTTTACGTATAGAAGCTTTATATATTTAGCATAATTAGGTTTTACTGCAGTGGTGGGTACAACTTCCTGTATGTGTGTTTCAGGGTGTGAGCGGCCCCCCAGGCAAGGCTGGACCTCCAGGGCCAAAAGGAGAGGCAGGCGAAAGGGTGAGGGTCGTGTTACTGTATACGAGGTCAATCCTGAGCAGGTCTCCTGTCTCCAATCAGGGGTTTTATTAAACACACATTCACTATGCAGGGGACATGAGTTAACTGAGCTAGTAAGAGCTAGCTTACATTTATATTACTGGAACTAGAATGTATTTCCTTGAGTAAATGTGAAGGGTGCCACAGCTCCACTGCTCACATTTCCAACTCGCATGCCCAAAAATGGATGAAGAAAACGTGCATGGGCGCAAAATACAGGGATTAAAAAAGCTCAGAGAACAACAGCCGGCTCACTTCAACTCTCAAACTAATGCACTTTAGTGTCCTTAAGGCTAAATATGAACCCATTTATTACCCAAAGAAGCAACTTTTTCTTTTGAAATTGAATAACTGGACTGTCTAGTAGCTTGCTGCGCCTCAGGGCTTAAGCTTTCATGGGTTGATGCGTTTTTAAAAACCAGAAGAGATCTTTTCATAACTGACCTGTGTTTTAGTGTCTTAAAGGCCGTTTTTGGACTTGGCATCTCTTTATCTAGTGCACGGCTGTCTTGCTGCTTGTAGCTCGCCGAGTGAGGCGGATCAACTTTAAATGATCAGTACTCAGCCCTGACCATCAAAGTTGCCTACACATGGTGGGGGTATAACACACAGAATGTCAGAATGTGCTAAAATTCAGCTATTAAAAAGAATAAAGCATGATTGAATTAATGAATGAAAATATAACTTAAGAAGAACAGTATCACATTAATTAGAAGCTGTTACTGCTGTTATTTGAGCGGTAGTTGAGCCTAAGAAGGTACAATCTGGAGGGGTCTAGTGGTTAGGGAGTTTGCCCTGTGACCAGAAGGTTTGAATCCCAGGATTGCTTCCTCTGAGGTACCCTTGATTAAGGTTCCGTGCTCACACACTGCTCCCCGCCCGCTGCTTCATTGATGTTAAATGCAAAGGAAGAATTTCGTGTGTTAATAATAATAATAATAATAAGTTTATTTTATATAGCGCCTTTCCAGAGCTCAAGGACGCTGCACAATAAACAGTCA
>JBBJLR010000042.1:25919725-25932081 GCA_037577145.1 Brachypetersius gabonensis | reverse complement strand
AAGTTATTTTTTCAATTTTCCTTTTGATGTGCTATCTGTCACTGTTAAAATAAACCTACCATTAAAATGATGCTGTTTTGAGACTTTTCATTTCTTTGTCATTGGACAAACTTACAAAATCCATGAGGGGTCAAATAATTATTTCCTCCACGGTATATATATAAAATATGTAATATATCTGGCTGGTTTGATGTATTTGTGAGGATTGGATGCCGGAGGTGTCTCAGGCTCATTAACTAACAGCAAAGGACGGCCAGAAATAGGATGCAGGAAAAACAACACGTTTCAAGAACACACCAGTTGTGCCTGTGGTTTATTTTTACATCTCGATTCTCTGTTGACGCCATAAAGGATAAATACTTACCATTAGAACATAAAAAGCTCTAAAAAGAGTGAAATCTAATTTCGCGTCGTAAAAGCTTGGCACCCGAAAGCCCTCGCGTTCATTAGTCAGGATTAAAGCCAGCCAGAAGGTTTCCACTGAATCGACTGGAAAATGTAATAAGCACCAGTTGACAGAAGGCCTAAAAATACCAGCGGAGCTCCATTAGTAGTTATATGGTGAGTATTAAAAGTACTTGGCCTGCAAATGCAATACAATGGACCCTTGTAGGTTGTTTATTGCAGCATTTGTGGGAACATTCATTGCGTATTCAAAACTACAGGCTGAACAACTTGCTTTGATAATATGCTCACACCAGTACACTCACTGGCCACTTTACTGGAAACCCCCCTTATGGCACATGGGCCATCATCTAAATAAGGTGTCTATGGCATCTGATAGGCTATAGTCTGCAACTTTACACTCATATTGTGGGCCTATAAAGCAGGCGCTGCTCATGAAATGACCTTGGCAGGTGATGGTCTAGTGGTTAAGAAGTTTGTTGGTTCAAATCCCAGGACTGCTAGTGACACTACTGAGATACCCTTGAGAAAGGTGCCGTCCACACACTGCTCACCGGGCGCCCCTCATTAGTGGCAGCCCCCTGCTTCACTTGGTGAATGGATTAAATACAGAAAGAATTTCACACTGTGAGTTTCATGTATGACTATAAGGAGCCGCTTTACTTCTATTCAAATTGACTAACGTCCTCTATGCTTGGGCTTAACGGGACCCCTGTCATTTACGTCTGGATGAAATTAAAAGCGCCACCCACGTTTATGTGTATCAGGTACTTTATGTTTCTTTACTAACCGCCCAAATAGTGCTTTAAATAAAACATACATGTCATAAAGCCCCCGTGGCAGAAAATAATAAAGTTCTGGCAGAAAATGTGTCGTCCTCCCAAGTCATGTGACCCATCATTGGGTCTCTCACTCCTACAGGTCTGATTATTTCTATGGCTTAAAGCAGAGGGAGTTTTTATATAGATTATAGATTATAACTACCCTCAATATCATCCAAAACAACCAAATGTAAAAAAAAAAAAGATCTTCCGTGTATTTTTAATAAAACTGGCTGGTATCAAACTGACCTCCAGAGAACACCAATGTACAGAATGTGTACAAACATATAATTAAATTCATTTTGTGATCACACAGTTTTTCCCCATTCAGTTAGGAAATGCCATTTAATATGAAGCAAAAAAAATGATGGCAAAAATGTATTAAGCATTGAATTGGGTCAAATTGACCTCAAACATAAAAAGAAGGTTAAATACCAGATCCTTTGCTTCATACACTTGCATATACCTGAGTGAAATAAAATCCTTTACAAATATTTCAAAATATTATTCATAATATAATTATATTATTTAAAACAATGTTTTTTGTAATATAAATGTGTTATGTATGTATATTTACTATATTATATATTGTGAGATATATATATATATATATATATTATCGTTTATAATATAATACAATTTTGTAATACAATATTTATAACATTTAAAATGTTAATAAATGTTTATTTATTATGATAATATTTAAATAGGATGAATGGACTCCTTCCATTACAATGGGATCTTTATGTGTGAGCGGCAGTTCGCCTCTCGGCCTGTGGGGGCGCCACCAGCTCGCTTTAATGGCCAGCTCTGCGATCAAACCCTCTGATCAAAACCATGATAAAAAAAATAACTAAAATAAACAGGATAAATGTTGGAAACAATAAAAAAAAGTGGTGAGAAGAATACAGGGGCATGAAGCTGACTACATGAAGCCTCTCAATCAAAATATATCAGTACTGATTTGAGTCATGTACAACCTAACCGAAACAAACAGACAAACAAAACAAATCTACAAAATGAATGGACATGAAGAAAAATCAGGGGTCAAACATAAAAGCAGAAATAATCAAACGCAACCTCAAAACGATCAATAAAGTATGTATTAAATAAATAAGTATTTCTCCCGTTTGGGTTAAAAAAGCATGATTAACCTGCGAGGCTGGTAAATAAGTACAAATATATATAAAAATAATATACTAAAGATTTGGCCGATATGTGGACAAAAATAAGAAGTCAAACATAAATACAGAAAGATTCAAACCCAATCTCAAAACGTTGAGATTATATATATCAACTGTGATATATAAATAAATAAATATGTGTGTGTGTGTGTGTGTGTGTGTGTGTGTGTGTGTGTGTGTGTATATATATATGTAAAAGATTTGGTCAAGATGTTGAGAAAAACCAGGCGTCAGACATAAACATATAAATCATTAAAGCCAAAAACGATCGATATCAAATAAGTATGAAAAACACGGCCAGGCTGGTAAATGAAGGAACAAAGTATATTACAAAAGAATTATATACATAATCAGGAGTCGAAAAAATATAATCATCAACGGCAAAAACGATCGAGAACAAAGTGGTTCGGATAAAACGAATGATTTACCTGCGAGGTCGTATAAAAAAAAACACATGGATAAAATTAACAATAATGAAAATAAAGAGGAGCCAGTTGAAAGAAAAAAGTCCAGTCCGTGTTTTACCCGTTAAACCGATCACCGGGCCACGTTCAATAAACTGGGCTTCGATTCAGTATAAGCGGCCCGGCGGTCGATAGACAGTCCGCTCCGTAACGGCGTTCAATACGAAGAGGCGGTGGTCAATAACTCCACTCCGGGTTTCCGGAGCGTCCCTCCCCAAACTACTCCAGCCCCTCTCTCTCTCACTCACTCTCTCTCTCTCTGTGTCTGTGTCTCTCTCCCTCTATCTCTCTCTCTCACCCTCTCTCTCTCTCTATCAGCCTCTCACTCCGTCTCAATATGTCTCAAGATGGCGGCCAATGCGGGATCGATGTTTCAATATTGGAAGCGCTTTGATTTGCAGCAACTGCAGGTGAGACTCTCGGTCCTTTCCTTCGCGTCCTCCGCGGCTCATCTGTCCCGGCTCCTAGGCTCCGTTCTCCGGGGGGAGGGAGAGGAGAGGAGAGCGAGAGGAGAGGAGGGATCCCCGGCTTTTCGGGCGACCTCTTCTCTCGCATCGATTAAAACAAGCCTCTCTCTCCCCTGCTCTGACTCGGTGTCTCTCGTCCTCTCTCTCTCCCTCTCTACCGCTCTGCGCCTATGTCTCTCTCCCTCTCTCTCTCTCCTGATCGGAAATTGATCCTCTTTGTTCAATTCCCATCGATCAGGC
The DNA here is from genome assembly GCA_037577145.1 of Brachypetersius gabonensis. Taxonomy (NCBI): domain Eukaryota; kingdom Metazoa; phylum Chordata; class Actinopteri; order Characiformes; family Alestidae; genus Brachypetersius; species Brachypetersius gabonensis. The sequence goes on along the minus strand of JBBJLR010000042.1, from coordinate 25,928,500 downwards.
GCCGCGCTTGGGGAGAGAGCCCATGGTTCTCGCTTCCAAACGCTCGACGGGCAGGACGAGAACTTTCTCGGCTCTAGTGCATGTTTTTGGCTGTGTGTGTGTGTGTTATGGCTGAATTATTATTTTCTTTTTCCAAAGGGGGGGGGGGGTGAAGTTCGTTCGGTTTTACTTTGGTGGCGCTGTGGTGACGATTATTAGACCTCCATAAAACTGTAACATGCTTTTATGTCTTCAAGTTGTAAAAGCAGAGGTTCGTGGAGAAAAAGTTGATTTTATATGGGTAAAACTCCGAGGCTGCTTCATTAGCCTGGCTCTGCCGTTTGTTAACACGGCGGCCGTGTCCTAAATTCACCCTCGCGCACTTCACCCGGATGCCCTTCTCTCGGGCTGCGCTCCCTAGTGCGAGTTAGTATTACTTTATTTTGCGTACTACTTAGGGGGCAAGTGTGCGATTTGGGATGCGACCCTTGTTTATGAAAGCTAAATGGCTAACTGTCTAAATATCCTTGTTTTTACGTGTTTAACGACTAAGATAATTGAACAAATCGGCTTTGTTGAGATAAACGCCCACATGACATATTTGCTGTGGTGTTTTGTGTCTGAAGAGTGAATTTTCTTTAATATAAGGGGGGGGAGGTTGACGTGTTTGGCTAACGGTGGCTAACGCGTTGTCTTTTGTCACAACAAAATGTGGAATGGAGTTTATTCGGTCTTTGACTGTTTTGATAAGAAAATCGTTTACGCCGTTGAATGCGATGCATTTTCTCTTAGTCATTTGTGATTAGCTTTTCATTTGTGTCTCTTGCTTTGCCCCAAAGTTCCACTCTCTAGGGGTTGACTTTAGGAGCACAAAACAGTGTTTGTGGTCCAGTTATATGAAAACGTTCACTTATTATAGGTTTAAGTGACTGAAATAACCCAGAAACGAAGCTCAGGGACCACAGGATAATAACGAGAGCAAATAAAAATTATATCCGAGTGAACGCATTAACTTTTCAGTGCAGATACAGAAGGGCAGGCACAACATAAAGTTTTGGAATGTTCTTTTTTCAGATATTGATTTGAAGAATTCTTTATAGATTATTTCTTGTTGTTAATTGCTTATTATATATTTTAAAGTATCTTGTGTTCAAATAATTTATATTGTTTAATATACCATTTTGCCTTGCCATAACCATTGCTGTTGAAATGGCATTAAGCTTAAACCACTACTACCACAAATAATAATAATAATAATAATACTGCTACTACTACTAATAACAATACTAATAATACCACTACTAGTACTATTACTACAGAAAAGCAGGCTGTGTGTCCGAGTCCAGCTCTTACAAGGCTGCATTTGGATGCTCTACAATATTACTTTTTATTTATGTTCCTTTTAATCTTACTGGTCGTTTCTGGGCTGTTTAGCTTAGTTTCCTAAAAAGGAGTAATAAATTTGTTTTACCTACTCAGCTCTTAATGATGCCCCCCTTAAAAATCACCCTTTTTCCACCATAACTTTGTATTTACCTGCTTTTTCATGCAAAGTTTTGAAAATGTTGCTCTATGTTCTTTGTTTGTGGGCTATTTTGCTTAGTTAAGTCCAAAGCTAGAGCAAGTTTTCCTATAAAGGGGTAATAAATGTCCTTTATGCTGGCTCCCTTATAAAATAAGGTTTCTTTCCCCATAACTTTGTATTCACCTGCATTTTCATGCAAAGTGTTGAAAATGTTGCTGTATGTGCTTTGTTTCTGGGCTGTATCTTATAAAAGTGGTGAACTAGTGGCTAGGGAGTTGTCCCTGTGATCAGAAGGTCGTGGGTTCGAGTCCCAGGGCTGCCAGTGTTACCCCCACGGCTCACCGGGCACTGTGTTCCTGGCTGCCCACTGCTTCACTTGGTGAATGGATTAAATGCAGGAAAGGAATTTTGTGCTGTTCACACTGTGTGTTCACGTATGACAAATGGTCACTTTACACTTTTGAAAGTTTTGAGTTTTTCCCCACTCAGCTCTTATTGTTAACCCCCTTGTCAAATACAGCTTTTCCCCGATAGCTGTGTGCTCACCTGCATTTTCATGCAAAGTGCTGCTTTATTAAGCCAGTGGTGCTTGAGAGAAGTGTGTGTGGTGTTATTTTAATTCTTTATTCAGCCAAGCAGAGGTTCACTGTGGCATCGTGAAGACCTGTCCTTGTTTCAGTGTCTGTCCATGTTAGAGCTGCATCTCATGGGACTTTGCTTGTGTAGAGCTTCACATCATTCTTATATAAATAATTTTTGCAGCTGAGCAGCTTGTATTGATCTATGGCCTGCCCAGTAGTGAGAGAGCTGGATTCAGGTTGAAGGCACGTGCTCTTGCGTTGGTGCATTCACTGAAATTCTTTGGCTGTCCAAAAGTTTGCAGACATCTGCTCATCTGCTCTGGAGTGCTTCCAGAACTCCAGAACAACCAGAACACAGGAGTTTTAAACTATTAAGGCTGACAGCCTCTACTCTTCTGAGGAGGCTACTAGATGTTGTTCCGTCGCTGTGAGGATTTGATTGCATTAGCGTGGTTAACAAGCTCCTCTCCAGCTAATCACAAAGGTAACTGATAGGATGGAGCTCCATCATTCCAGAGAACCCAGTTGCATTGCTCCGCAGGCCCATGCTGAGGGGTTTTAGACCCCTCTAGTGAACACTTGGCATTGGGTATGATGTTAGGCTCATGCCTGACTGCTCCAGTGTTGTTGTGTTGTGAACCCTATATTTAAACGAAGGCTCAACAACAAAAGCAGCCTGTGTAATACTAAGAGCTAAACAAAAGTTGGAAAATGGTCATGTTTGATTGAGTAACAATGAGCTGTGTTTTTGACGGGACGTGTTGAATGTGGGCCTGAGAATGGCCCAAATAATTTGACTTGTTGGATTACATGAAGACCTCGGTTCATCAGAACACCCACGTAACTCACCTGGAGCTGTGATTGGTCACCTTGTGAAAAAATGACGTGATTGGATAGGCCACCTATTGCACCCCTCTGCAGTATCAGTATTGCAGAAACTGAAATCGCTATAATAATTAGCAGGCAATATATCATGCAGCCCAATCCATGTACAGCATTTATGCTCTCTGTTGGAACGTGAGGAAAAGACATCAGCTTGAAACGAAACTACATGACGTTTTGGAGAGACGCTCATTCTTGCGCTGTCTAATGTAATGCTGTTTTAGCGCCGTCACTTCGGGGAGATGCCGAGCTCTTGTAAAGCCATAGGCTGTTGAATTTGGCAGCTCTTTCCATGCTGTCCCTTTTAATTCCGAGTGGTTTAAGGAATTCACTGGCACGGTTGCTCTTTATATCCCCCCTCCCCCTTTTGTAACTGGGGCAAATTTGTTTCCGATCATGCTTTCAGGGATTGGCTGCCAACTTGCAGCCGTGGCATGAAATATGCATCTCGTAAGTTTGCGATAAGGGCCCCTCTGTAATTATTGCAAAGGCCTATCAAAAGCTATTAGTCAAGACAGTGAATCTGAGCCCGCGGAGGCCGCCGAGCATGTCTGGAGGATAGGAACCAGCCGGAGCTGAGCACTCGCTGTCTATTATTGATGACAACTTATTTACTTTTCCTCCCGCAGAATGGCTCTTGGAGAATTGCCATTTGAACAGAATCTCAAACCACAATCTAGAGTGCTCAGTCTTGTCAAGTCGCTTCACAATCTTGTTGCCTCTCATTTCAAAAGGCAGGCCGCTTCACTATTGATCTCCAAGACTGATGGCGTTGTATGCCGTCGGATTTTCATGGAGCCATGTACTTAACACAAATATTTTTTCGGTAGTTTGCAAGATTAAAACTTATTATTAAAACAGAACAATACTGGTGACAATTTAGAGTGAAGAGCGTTTTGATGCATAACATCTGTTGTGTTAAGTCAAGACTGCGACCAACAATAGACTGGAAACTTACTAAAGCTGATATTGTCTTAAAAAGGTGAAATTAAATGGATTTTATGTGCTGCAGTGACTCCTTGGTAGCAGTAGTTTGGGGTAGTTTTGGGAAATTTCTGCACTTTTCCACTTAAGCCTGATGCAGTCAGATGTGTTTGGTGCACAGATGTTGCATCTTTAGTTTAGAACAAGAGCTACAAGGCTAACATCGCTAACACAAAAATTCTGGTCTGTAAACACGTCCCCCAAACCAGCTCAACCCTCTTCATTGGGGCTGATCAGACTCATAGACGTGGTTTAGGACACATAACTTACTGTGAACTGTAAAAAAATGAACAGTGCAGGCAGCAACAGGGTCTGTTCTCAGGAACTGCAGCAAAGGGGAAGAGGCCCAATCTAGAATCTATTGTAGTAATAATGGTGGTTTACTTTTATAGCTCACAGTATGTCATACTGCATCCTAAACCATATTCACAAGTGTCATCAGGCATTGAGCAACTTGTGTGGACTGTACGCAGCATGGGTACCTTGCAACAACATGAAAAAGTGTGTTTGAGATCTCCAGAGATGGAGCATGATGGAATGAATTCGTTCAGCACTAAAGGAACTGAAAGTAACACAAGATACAAAAACAGCCTGTTTTAAAATGATGGCTTTTGCGATATCACAAAACCGTCACATTTAAATATATCTGTTTATTCTTATTACAGCAGTTTACACCCCCACTCAAGCATTGATGAACCAACACCTTTAAACATTAATAATTGGGCTTTTAGACCTTGATTCATCAGAAGACTCAGTAACTTATCTGGAGCTATGATTGTCCACACGGTCTCTCTACGCTCCAGCACACTTTGGTGGAGCTACAAATATATATTAGTGTTTCCCTATATAAACAGTACTGTGAAAGTCTTGAACCACACCTTATTTCTTTTTATTTTGCTTCCAAAGAGCCAGACTTATTTTAATGTAGTCTTGAAAAGTTCTCCAGACTTCCTGAAGGACTTTCAAAGACTCTCATTTTCAGTCAGTCCCTGAACCTGAACAGTTTCAGAGGAATGGTTTTGTTTAAGACACACAATGACTTACGCATTAATCATTAAGCCAGAGCAAAACACATCTAACTTAAGTCCTGAACCAGTGAAGAACCAGGAGCAGATGATTCCAGATGATCAGGCGGTGATCAGTATACTGGTGGTGCTGAATGCTGAGTCGCTGGAACTCTTTTATCTAGGCTCCTTGTATCCTTAGGCACTTTGAAGTAAAACAGCTGTTCCCACTTAATCTACTCAAGATACCAATGATAAGTCAGTTTGACAGACAGAAAATAGTATTTTTGCACCAATAAGGTGTTTCAAAGCAAAATTGAATGAAATGAATCAAGACTGCATATTTTATGAAACGCATTCTCAAATTCTCTGGTTATTTTGGTAACTTGTGGTAATAGATGTGAAGTTACAACAATTAAAAACGGCTCCTGAATGAACGTGTCCATCATACGGCGGCAGCATTTGCGGAACACATAAGATTCCAGAACCACCATGGCCATGTTAGCATCACCTTCAGTACACCCTCGTTAAAACGCTGTTCTTTCCGGACGAGGCATTTTTGTTTCTGCCCTTGCCTCAATAATAAGGTGGAGGTTAGGATGGTAACTCTAAACAGCATTCCGTTGCAGGATTTAGAATGGGATTTGTACACTGAGACAAATACTCAGACACTTCCATCAGGGATCGTCTGTTCCTGCTTCCAAAAGGCCGAGGTTTATGAGCCGTGCTTAAATGCTGTATAATCCTGTGAGCCATTGATTGTGCACAGATGGGGTTGATTTGCGGGATTTATGGGATATTTTCTTTCCCCTGTTTAGCGTTTTTGCAATAACTTCAGATATTTGCAAAGAACACAAAGTTTCCATGTGAAAATGTCACCCGATTTATCTGCTGTGGATCACTGCGGAAAGAGCATTTGGCAGCTGGCTCCATTTGAGCTAAGTCGCCATTGAAGTAATCCTGCGACACCCGTTTACGAGCTCAGTTTAAGCGGCTGATACCACGCTGAGGTGAACTTCTCTGTAGCCTTATCATACTGTCTGAATAGTCCCTGTGGCCTAACAACACACCAGACTCTGATCATCCTGGCTGAAACTGTTCAGTCCTCACCAGTCACTTTACTTGATCAGTACTGCAGAAGGTTCATTTCAGTGGTTCGCAAAGTATTTGTATTGTGATTCAGGCAGGGGGATTAGGACCCAGTCCTAGCAACCCCATGTTGCTCATATACTCGCGCTGTCCCTACTCTTTACACCTGCTCCAGCTTTTGCAAAGTTTCTTCATTAGTTAATGTGGTGGTGGCCTAGTGGGTAGGATACTTGCCTCTCATTGGTTCATGGATTCAAATCCTACCTTCAGTAAACCACCATTGGGTCCCTGAGCAAGACCCTTAACCCCAAGTTGCTCCAGGGAGACTGTCCCCTGTCCTCCTGGGAATGGAAGTCGCGTTGGATAAAGCGTCTGCTGAATGCCGTAAATGTAAATACTAAAAAAAAAACCTAATTGTTGGGACACCACAATGTTAATTGAGAGAAATGTTCCCAACGACAAAAGCACTGCACCAGAACCGGGATCAGGAACCCCTGATTTACGGAGCTCAAATCGAGTGAGACAGCATTAGTATTGTTAAAAGTCATACTTGCTTTTTCTATAGTACCACCTTTGCAATTAGATCTGTGGTCACCAGCCCTGGTCCTCAAGGTCCTCAAGAGTTCCGAGAGGTGGTGTGTCCAGTGCAGGTTGAGGAAAGTGGAGCCCCATTTCTGATGGTGCTTTTGATATCAACAGCATGCAGACTTTCAGGGCAAGGAACCTCAAGAGTGCCATGTTGAAAGATGTGCAGCGGGAGCAGGCGTGTGTAAAGTGCAGACTCTGCATGTATTTTTAATGAGCTAATTTGTTCAGATTGCAAGTGTAATGCAACAGACAAATTAATAAACAAATGAATTTTCACTCATTTGCAAATCTTCCTGCTGACCACGTTGGTCAGACAGCTGTAAACGAAAGCTTGCTTCTCGGGGGGTGGCAGGGGTAATAGGCTGTATCCTCACCATGGTGTTACAGTAAGTGCACGTACAGATTACTTGTGAGGATTTTTTGGATCCCAGAATGACAAATGACACACTTTACATTTCATTTTTTGGGATTGGGTGTTATTATTGTGGCAGCGCATTTTACTGCTACATATTGCAAATGCTTCCAAGAAATTTAAAGTCCTATATCACTTTTCTGGAATCAAAGAGGATTGATTAAAGTCTGTAGATATTATTAGTATGTTATTCTGTCTACAGCAGTTTAGGCCTGACACATTTAATGGTTAAAAATGAGACTTTTGTTGGATATCATGAAGACCTCAATTTCTCAGAGCACACAGTAACTCACCTGTGATTGGTCACCCTGTCAGAAACACTATGATTGGTTAGATGCTCATTTGCATATCGCAGCTTTTTGCGATATCAGTGCTGTAGAGAACATATAATTTCCTGTCCCTGTCCTGGGCGTAGTTTGGATACCATACTATTTATTATCCTGTAGGTTCTGTGGGTGTCATTTCAACATTCTTGACCCATTTGTGATCTTTATTTGTGTTCAAAGCAATATAATAGACGTGAAAGGACCTGAGTGTAAAGATCTGTTTCGTCCTAGAATAAGTTAAAAACGTTATGCGAAATGACTAACAATATCCATCTCTGTGAAAAGGATCCCTGTATGTGATACAGTATCTCAAGCATTCAAATTGCACCTTGGCTGCCCTGTCGTTGTCCACAAGAGCATCGGAGTTATATTTATGGACTCAGGGTTTCACAGTCCGGTGATATTTTTACCCCTCTGTTGCTACACAGTGTGGCGGGGCTGACAGGGTTGCGTCATGTGTCTCCATCCCTGCCCTGGGACTCTGTAGTGGGTCCTGAATCAATGACAGAAGGGACTTCCATCCCTCCAACTGAACTCCTTTATTATAATTTTTCTTGTTTCGGGGTGGCACTGTATTTGCCACTATCGTGATAAATTTACAATTTCACTTTTTTAGCATTCCGTGGGTTTAACTAACTGCACGCTTCATCACAGCAAGGGCATAATTAATATTTAATTAACTTTACTTCAGCACAGTGTGTGAAATTTTTACAACCTCCTATGGGGTTTCTGTTGAAAAGGAAAAGGTTGTCCAAGACTTTTGAAGCCCATCTGGGGTTTTTTGCCTGTACAAACTGAACAATTGTCAGGAAAAACTGTCCTGATCTTCTTTCTTGGTAGGGATGGGACAATAGAACGTTGTGTTGCAATGTATCTCAACTCCAGACATCCTCTTTATATTTTGGCTAGTTTGTTAGCTTGCGGCTAGAACATCAGTTTGAGACCTAATGGCTCAGTTTCTCAGACAGGGATTAAACCTAGTCCTGGTTTATTGAAAATCTCTATCCCGAGTGTTATGTAATACAGGACTAGGCTTAATCTCAGTCTAGGAAACCAACCCTATAAACATGTGGTTTAGGTAATGGTTGTATCCGGTTCCACCCACAAGCTAGGACTCCCCCAATCACGCAATAGTCCCAAGACTGGGACAGTGAAGCCAACCCATAGCAACTAAGGTAACATCATTGGGCAACTCAAGGGGGACACTGACCGCCTGTTCGGTTATATCAGCTAACTGGCTAGAATCATGCTAAGTAACTGGAGGAGAGGGGGGCCATATTATCCACCCAAAGTCAGCAATCCAAGGAGAAGGCTCTTGGTCGCCTGGTCATTTACATTTACATTTATGGCATTTTATCAGACGCTTTTATCCAAAGCGACTTCCATTCTCTAACTACAGGGGACA
>JBBJLR010000042.1:25888597-25903425 GCA_037577145.1 Brachypetersius gabonensis | reverse complement strand
CACACACACACACACACACACACACACACACACACACACACACACACACACACACACACACACACACAGCCATAAAATATACAAACAGTGACCAGAAAAAAAAAGCAAAAGTGATCTTTTTTTTTTTTTTTCTTTGGCTATATATACTGAATGGTTGGGGATAGTAAACATAACAGTTTTAAACAATATTTCAATAGCCTTTTTAACTTCAGAAAAGTCATGATATGGATTATTTAATATAGCGAAAGGTATTGCGGTAGCAATATGCAGCAGTAAAATCACAAAACTGGTATTTTGTCCGTATCGCGCAGTAATCTGGACTGGGTTTTGGGTGTGAAACCACTGGAGCAGCTGTTTTACTTTGGGTTAGCAAGCTAGTGCTCTTCCCAGTCCAGGGATGAGGAATGTCTTCTGTTCCTGAGCTGTAATTTGTGTGTTTAAGGAAGAAGAGTGTGTGTTATTATGGGCAGGCAGACTGTGAGGTTCACCAATTGCTTTCAATAAGTAGCAATTCCTGAAAGTGAGTCATGAGCATCATCATGATGATTGAATTCACTTTAAATAGACGTGTCTGGGACACTTGAGTGTAACTGGCCAAATGGGTGCACAAAATGAGCCTTTTTTGTTATAGGGCACCATAATATACAAAAAAACGTTATGGTTTGTCTTCCAGGATGATTTTGTCTCCAAGTATTGTATTTACCATCCCCACCGTCCATAAACAGAAACGAAGCTGCAAACACAGTTTTAAAATCAGTTTGTGATGTCACACATTTACATGTATCTTCTTATTCAGCCTATAACAGTGTAGCCAATTTACCCATAAATGCTAAAGTTCTAAGGAGTGTTTCAGCCCCGTGTTGTCTTTTGAATGAGCTACAATGCATGGGAAGCCAATCAGGAAAGAAATCAGTTACATAAATCAGTCTTAAAGGCACAGTAACAAAATAAACCCTGTTTAGCTTAGAGGTAGGAAAACTGTCATGATGAATTTTTGGAACATTTTTGGGAAAATGTAGAAAATGCCTTTTAGAAATATTTTAGTGAACCTTTTAATGGTTAAAGATTGGCCAAAATCATTTGACCTTTGTCGGATTTCTTGATTCCTCAAAACTCCCAGTAACTTTGATTGGTTAGGTGCTTATTTGCATATTGTAGCCTTCAGTGTTTCAGAGGCTAATATAATGGATAGTATATTATATATTGTGGACCATAGTTTATAAGTTAATATAAACGAAACAATAATTTCGGAACCAAAATGCTTTAAAAGAAGGATAACAATAAGGATGACAACCTAAACCAGTGGTCACCAGTGCTCCTCCTGGAGATCTACATCCCTGCCATGATCAGCTCCAGCTTGCAACATTCTTCTGATGTGTTCTTTACCTCTCCAGCCAATCAGGAACTTCTGAAGAAGATTTGTTCGCCAGAGCAGATGCTGCAGCTTGAAAACTTGATCAGATCCTACAGGTAGATCCTACAGGTAGATCCATCTGCATTGTCCCAGACCAGGGTTAATGACCACTGACCTAAAGAATATTAAACCACTGATAGGGACACTTGGGCTACTAAATGCATTTCGTTTGTGACATCACAAAAACAAAGAATTCATAATGGATTATTTTAGTTTCTATATGTGGATCATGTGAGCTGAGGAGTAAGTGGTCTTTAAAAGCGTAGGGGAACTTTTTTGGTGATTTGGTGAGACCTATAACATTTAGTCCTATTCTGGGTTTACATTGGTGACATCACCTACACCGCCCACGATTGGTCATTTTTGAGTTTTATATCTCTTATTTTAGACCAAACGTTTTTAGAAAAAGAGAAGGATGGAGTCAAACGCACTTCCGTTTTTGTGCTGATGCTGACAGATGTTGGACTAAGAAGTCACTCGGTAGTTCAGTAGCCTTGCTACTTTTGTGCATGAGCTCATTTTGGGGAAAAAACTTTGTCTTTATTTGACAACACATCTGTTGATTGTCATGTTAAATAAAACGTCATTGCACAGCACAGACCTAAAAGTTTGGACTCACTCTCGGATAAAAAAAAAAAATAAGTAAACAATACACTGTTTATTTCAAAATGTTATTACAAGGACACATACAAAAAAAAACTGACCGGTTTTGAATGTTTTTTACTCTTTAGTAACACACTGTTTAGCCAAAAAGGCTCGAACTGTTGGTCTTGAAGAGACAAAGCAGGTCTGTCTTTACATTGTGTTGAAAAAGTCATCACACAATTCCTTCTGGTTTATACATCATTGGATAAAATGTCATTCTTTAAGTGGATAATGATTTTAATTGTGCCAAAATTATTTCCAGTCAAAAGAGAAGCAGAAAGTTTGGAGAATGGTGTCGTAGCCTCTTCATTCTCTAGATCCTTCTCCCATTGAGCTGCAGATGTGAGCTGGACCTACACATTTGAAATGAGCTCCAGTAAAGCAGACAGATCTGTCTGCTGCTTGAAAAAGTGCTGGGAGGGTTTGGACTCAAGTAATTTCCAAAAATAACTGGAAAGGAGCTGATGAACCTGTGCAGTTTTGATGAAGGCAAGGGGGTTAGTTTGATGAAACCCGTACGTAAACATTCGAATACGTTAAACTGCACCTCAATAAAATTCAGTACCAGTCAGTTATATGTATTTCTAATGTTTTCTTGTAATAAAGTTGTGAAAGAGCAGTGTATCATTTTTGTGTAATCCAGGATGGTTCCAGACTTCTGGCCTGTAACTAAAACAGTTTAAAAGAATGGCTGTGTGCTATTCCAGGGCTTGTACGCTGAGTGCGGCGGTTCGACCTGTCTGAAAGCCGTCCCACCGTCTCTGTTCTGGAATCAGATCTGCACAGATAAGCCATTGTCTCTGACAGAGTGACGGCGCGCAATTGCATAAAAAGGGAGACTCGGGCCGGGGGGTGAATAGAGTTCACTGGAATTCCATCAATTACCCGACGTCCCTCCCCAGACCCCCACCCAACCACCACCACCCCAGGTGCCCCCCGGCCCCCTGCTCTGAAAAGCCCCCGCTCATGTTGCTCTTGTTGTGGAAACAAAGATGCACACAATGGTGTGTTGTTGGGAGGTTGCGTGTTGCTCTGTGCATGTTAGCGTGTGATTTCATCCTGGGAAGGGTCGGGGGTCTTGTTGCAGGATGGCGGGCGGTTAGCTGCATGGTGGTTGTTTATTTTTGAATGGGTGTAGTGGTGGATGATACTGATCAAATTTGGTATCGGTATTTTTCAAATCTCTGTTGATGTTTTTCTGTATTGGTTTTTGAATGAACATAGTACTGAACGTTACTGATCAAATTTTTGTATTGCAGTGTTGTATAAATATGAGGATCTCTGAGGTTTATTTAATTGCGATGTGGTGCTGAACCTACTGCTTAGACTATTACAGCATTTTTTTAATATCGCAATATCCGATTTTATTCATTCGAGTGTGTGTAGTGGCAAGCAATATTGATCAAATTTAGTATGACAGTATAAATAGAGAAATAGCAGTATCTGATTTATTGGTTTATTGATTTATTTTTTTAAAGTGACGGATATCGTGATATTTATTAATAGGCCAGATATCGCGCAGCCTTATTTGCCTTTAAAGTTTTACTCCTTTAACAAAACGTTCATTCTCATTTTTTTGTAGTTACAGTGAAGCGATTACTTTATAAACATTACAAAGTGATAGTTATAAAATGAAGCAACATTTAAATTGCAAACCTGTCTTGGGTGGTCTGTAAAAAAGTGTGGAAATTCCATTTTTATTAGCAAACCCCATTCCTGTTTGTATAAACCATGTAAAAGAGCTGTTCTGATTGGCTGCCCAGTTTTATTCTTTTTTCGGCCTGAACACACTTGATATTGGTGTCTGAGTAGGCGGGGTTAAAGAAAGTTTATTTTTTAAAATCAAAATATGAAGAAATGGGTGGGGTGTCAAGACTTCTGCACAGTACTGTGAAGCACGAGCTTGGCTTTTGCCCATCAGTCCTCATCCGTCATCCTGAACGGAGCACCAGCGGAGCCGTTCTCCCTCCCTGGTCCGGCCTGGCCTCCTGCGTGAATAAATAAGTAAACGTGGACGCCGGGGCAGGGAAAGTGGTGACTGGTTAACGAGGCTCCGCTGACATTCTGTTCATTATAAATACTTAAAGCCCTCCCCTGCGCTCTCCAGCGCCGCACGATTTATGCATAATTAACCTAATGAGAGGTGAGGCGCTCCAGAAAGACGAGACAAAAGACTTTCTGTAGCTTTTGCTTCATCAGAGCGGGGCCACACAGGGCGGCCGTGGCTTACGGGATCAGCCCAGCCAGAACTTCAAAAAGACTGACTGCAGAACAGCTGCCAGCGAAAGGCCACCCCTCGCAGTCTGGGGGTGTTTTTTAGTGTTGTAGGAGTCGATACTTTGGAAAAAACGCAGGCCCTGATACATAACAATTTCATTTATTAATGGCCTGTACTGATTAGGACTACACTCTAACCAATCACAGTGTTTCTGACAGGGTGGCCAATCACAGCTCCAGGTGAGTTACTGGGTTTTGTGATGAATCGAGGTCTTCATGTAATCCAACAAAAGTCTACTTTTGAACCACTAAAAGTGTTGGACATCCGTTGCATGAATGTGTGGCGTAAAAGTGCTGGAGCCAGAATAAGGAGATTTATATGTGTTGGTTTTGTGACATCACAAAAGCTATCGTTTAAAACGGGCTGTGTTTCGAGCTTATTTTCCATATATGGACTGCATGGATGGGTGGGGATTAAACGTACCAGTGGTTTAGACTTGTGGACATGGTTTAGGATACAATGCAACTTACTGTGAGCTGTAAAAAAAAATGAACTACACTTCAGCGTTTTGCCACAACAGGGTCTCTTTTCACGAACCGTGTTGGGTGCTGCTCTAGAATCAGTTTTTGTGGTAAAGACCGTCAGATGAATCTGACAGGAGTGTCCTAAACCACACCCTCAAGTAGTTTGAGTGATTCCAGAGGAAAAAGATTTGGGTGACTAGCCTCGTAACTGCAGTGACATTTAGACCCCAGATAAGTCTTAACTGATCAAACACATCTGGGATCAGAAAAAAAAAAAACTCATGTAAATATGTAAATAAGCTGTGTTCTGATTGGCTGATTATGCCTCCTTCCAAAATTAGTTTGGCCTGAAGCACTCTTCATAACGAGTAAGTGGGACTCCTTGCTGCCAGCTGAGTGGGTACTCATGTTTCGGTTTTTATGACATCACAAAGTCAGTGACTTAAAGATGGGTGGCTGTTGCAGCTGGGCTGCAGAGAATTATACTTTTTGAAACCTTAACAGTGTTTATGTACTCTTTTATTTCAAACAAAGCAGCAGTTAAATGAAGTTGGGCACTTTCAAATGGTCCCATAATAGTTCAGTGCACTTTGTTTATTGATTTCTTTGAAGTTTTTTAGAAGCAGAGCACAGCATGTGGCTGGACCAGTGGGATCCTCTCGAATTACATTGTGGCGGGGAGGAGAGGTTAAAAAAGACTTTTAATTCTGAAGCAATCAAACAGGTATGCACCAAACCACCAAGACAAATGGCTTCGACTGTCCACCCAGCGAGAGCTTCGCACAGCCACAGCGGGGGCCAACAGACAGCAGCCCACCTGCTCGGCCCGAGCACCCCTATCTGTCACGTCCAGCTGAGTGCTTTTATTAATGCACGACAGGCCGTACTGTGCTTCATTGCCAGTGTGCTGTTTTTTTTCCACACCAATCCACTATAGGGTTGCTCCAGTTACTGGTACTTTACCATTCAATTCTACCTTTAAAACTGTATCATTTCAATAATTTTGTTTTTTTTGCCTTCTTATATCACAACTTTACAAGGTATTACTATGATACCATATTAAGTGTCTTATTTAATTATATTACATTACATATAATACCAGAGTTGAACATTATGGACAAAATATCATGTATTGTGATTTTACCGCAGCATCTTGTGATTGATGCCTTTCATTATATATTAAAGGGCCCATATCTTCACTTTTCTGAAATGAAAAAGACTTAAAATCTGTGGATATTGTTTCAAATGGTACATTTACTCCCGTGTCCACACATTCCATGTATGGAAAAGAAGCTCGTTTTCGAATCAAGTTTTTGTGATGTCACAAAACCAACACATTTAATTCTTATTCTGGCTACAGCGGTTTAGTCCTGCCCATTGGTGCATGGTTAAAAATGAGATGTTTGTTGAGTTACGTGATGACCTCGATTCATCAGAACACCCAGTAACTCACCTGGAGCTGTGGTTGGTTGTCCTGTCAGAATCACTGTGATTGGTTAGAGGATCATTTGCATGTTGCAGACTTTTGCAATATCAGTTTGTGTCTGATCTGTGCGTCTGAATGTGTACATGGAATTTCAGAAATGTGTGCATGATATCCTACATGTTAATTTTGTTGTCATTTTTAAGGAGACTCCATAAACTGTGTGGACTGTTGTTCATTTTGGAAAGTATCTGGGTATATTTATTTATTATTGTTCTCTTAAAGCTTGAATGATAAATGACAAGGTAAAACTTGTTTATTTATTTCATCAACGGGATCCGATGGAACTTTCGGATCACCTTTATTTCTATTTCTATTTTATGGCGTTATGCTACAATTCACTTCTAGTCCTTTCCGCCCCCAATCCAAGTCGGACACATGGAAAATTGGTTTGTTTATTCTTTTTTTTCTCCTTTACAGCCGTTCTTACTCACGCAGACCCGCCGGCACATTGGCAGGCATAATTAGCCAGCCGAGCAGTTATCTGAGGCATGCGATGGGAATCTAAAAAAAGCATCTGCCATGAGAAACTACCCCCGCCGCACTTCACGTTATTGTTCCCCGCCCGAATCGGCTTTATTGTTTACGCCGCGCTCTCTGTAAAGTTGACCGCTCCGCGTCATCCATCACGCCGCGCTGTCCACCGTCCGCAGGGAGTGACCCCTGCGCTTTCTCGCTCCCATACAACATCTGGAGGCTATTAATCCCGGGAGTCCGGCTTCTCGCGCTCCCCGCGTACGGCTGGTATCTCCGCGTTCCCTCTCCTAATCTCCTTTTTAGAGGCCCAGATTGCATTCCCAGCAGGGTGTAGACATTAATTCTGAGATGAGAGCCGTGATTCTTCTCTTTCTCTCTCTTCTTTCCCCCCACCGTCTGTAGCTTATCATTCGTGAAACAGTTCGCTTCCCATTGATCCTATCTCAAATCTCAATATCCTTTCTGTTCCAGGATGAAATATTTTGCTGAATTACCCCCAGCCTCTTGAACCCCCACCCTTAACTATACATCATCGCTGCCCCTTCATGCCCCTCCCTCCCTCCTTTAACTATACATCATTGGTGCCCCTTAATAAGGGGTAACTTTTCAGGGAACGGCAAAAACATTCTTCACTGCTGAAGTTATTTCAGAGCATTTCTGTTGGTTGAGTTGTTACGGAATTGCAAAGAGCTCCCGCTGTTCTCCAGTTATGTTCTCTTTGGGCCGCCTGTACTTGTAAGATGTTCTGTTTCCATATAAAGCCTGCTGTTGGCAACTTGAAGGAGAAAGAGACTCGAGGGAGAAGGCCTGGCGCTGAAAAACTGCCGCACCGTTTTGTGAAGTCGTCCTCTGAAAGCGACTACCGAAATAAATAAAAAAACAGGTTCTTTTTGATTCCCGCGGAGGGGTCAGGCTCTCTGAAGCGGTGCTGCAAGTAAAGCAGAAGCCCGCCAAACTCGACAGGTCACCTTGTAAACGAGCCGCCACGCTCTCGGCCGTTAAGAGCGGGATTTTAAAGTTTCTAAATGGGTCGCTCCTGCTGCTTAGGCGAAGAAAGGCCTGTCAGAGAATTGTCAGTAGATAAAACAAAAATAAATCTCTCACCTGGAAAAAAAAGAAAGAGGCGGATCAATATTTACTGTCGGTGCTAAAGGCTGACTTTAATCCGTGCTTTGCTGGAGTCTTGTTCTCTGAACCTTGACAGCTTGCGCGTCGTCAGATATTGATCTAGTGCGGAGGTGGGGAGGGGCGGGGGGCACGGCCGTACAAAATCGCGCGTCAGGTTGCAGGGATTGATGTCTGTGGAGCTGATAGGCCTCTGTTTCAGAGAACGAGATGGAGATGTCGTGCAGAGATCTGAAGGCACCATGTAGGGAAGCGGCGCTGGCTTTTGCTTCATCTGGCACGCGGCCCACGCCGTGCTATTGCATCCGAGCTGCACGGAGTCTTGTGGTTGTGGTGTTTCACCTCGACCTGTGACAATTCTTCAACATCCTGTGATCCCTGTCGCTCCCGTCTGAAGCGCCTCGCCTCATCAGGCGGGTTCAAACCAAACCAGTGGATGGATGTGGGGGCGTGAAGGTGTGAAGGTGGGCTGGAGGAATGCTGTGACCGCAGAGCGCATCTCAGACGGGATGCAAGAGCAGAGCAGCAGGGATTCGTGGGCGTCTAGGTGACGCTGGTGACGTCTACATGGAAGAGTTGTCTTCAAGCCCTTTGGCGTGGGCACGTGCCCCATTTTTCTCCTTTACACACACTGTCTCAACACAAAGACGAGATTATCGTCTTCCTTGTGCTTTAATGTTTACTGAATGCCATCGATGTCGATTTCCATTGGGGTTAGGTCTTGCAACAATACTCCTAACAATCACGCGTCTGTCCAAACGCCCGCCTACCACCGTCCCGGACAACATGCACCTCATTCATTCCCTCAATCTGAGCTCTGTTGATGGTCGGTTATTATTCTGAACCGTAATTAATTAACCTACTCTACCGTATAAACAGGACCTGGCTTTAGAACCGCCCCCTCCCCCCCCTCGTAGACATGCAAATTTCGGGAGAGCAGATTCAGCTGTAAATCAGATGCCTCGGTTTGTTTGGTTGGAAATAATGCATCTTTTGTTCCCAACGAGCTCCATGCCCTTAATGCATTTAGAGTGAGCGGCGTGTGTTCGAGTTTAAGTGCGCTGGTGTATTGTCATAGTCCAGATTAGGAGGATTGTGTACTTGTTTTTGCCGCTTGTCTTTCTTTAGATACTGTATTAAAGCGGAGACTGGAAAGACGTTCAGGAGGAACTGAGCGCATTTGAATTATTGTTCTGTTGTCTTTGTCTCAATTAACATTACTTGGTCACATTAGAATCTAAAGAGAGATGTATGCAGTATGTGTGGACACAGTCAGGTTTATCAGGAATAATTTATTAAAAGAAAGCAAGGTTCACATGACCCTGTGAGCGAAAGTACTCGAAAGCATTTAGGATATGTAAGTGTGTATATATCATGCAAAGGGCATATATCAGATATTCTGTAAGTTTATATATAGACATTTAATTAGTGTAAGCACTCCAGTTGTTTGATATATATTCAGTCAGTGGTTCCTACTTATCTGTGATTGTAGTCTGTCGCTCTCGTTCGTACGGCTTGTACTGCGTGTAGATGTCTGCACCGCGTTGTCCTGAAACTCCCGAAGCTGCTGATTGTATTGAAACACCCCCTGAGTAGCTGGGCTTCAGCCTGCACTACCAGAAATGGTTTGATAGGTCAAACTAAGAGAATACATTGAAGGTGTTAACAGTAGCAGTAATGGTAATTTGTCATGTTTCCCTACACATGGATGTCTTATCTGGTCCCATTTCATTGTTCTTGAAATACAAGATGTGTGAATGTTTTGAACGTTGTCTGACCAGGTCATTACAGAGTTGTAATAAAGCTTTGTACTCCAAGCCAGCAACATTTTTCTTGTTACGATAACTGTGGATGAGGAAAAACAATAACAGTAATGAATGGTCCGATTCGAATCGAGTCAGGCCATTCATTTCTCTGATACCCTCTCCCTCCCTTTGCTTTTCTACTGTCAGCTCCCACATACGGCCTGGAGACTGCATGCAGGCGCCTGCACCACTCCTCCTCACCCCTTACTAACTGTGTGATTTCTCTTAATTAGGCCTAGCGTAGCTCGCCGAGCATTTGAGGAATGTGAGGGAATATCTAGGGAGCTGGTGGGGAGAAGCTTCAGTGGCTGTGGAAGCACTGAGGTTCACAAAGCTTTTGCTGCTTCCCCATCGTGAACATAAAACACAGCAGTGACCCTGAAAAGGTTTTTAGGCAGCTTGCCTTTGTTGTGCTTAGTTTTCCTATCTCCAGTCTCCCTTCTCCGGATTTCTTGCTGGCTCGCCTCGTGTCTGCAGTGAAGTGTTCACTGATGAAAGCGTGGCCTGGACCTCGAGGACAAGCAACATGGAAGGAAATAAATAAATAAAATTGTGGCGTCAACATACTTGAAAACTGGACGGAATGCTCTTGGAAAACAGTAGGGCCACATCTATTAAAACAATACAGAAACTAAGTTTTTGTTTCAATACAGAATTTAAATTAGTCTTAGTCTTTAAATGCTAATCTTTAAATTAGCAAAAAAAGATCCATTTTGTAAGATTTTTCCAAAAAGTGTTGAAGTAGGAACAGTAATTTGTAAAAAATGTAAAGATATCGCAGGGAATTGACATCCAGTCTGACATTACAGTGCGGTTTCTATACACCGATTATTGTCGTTTCTGTAATTGTTTATTGTCCGTACAGTTGTTTAGTGTTCTTGGAACATTGAACAGCGATCATATCATCAGAAAAGTGTATCATGGTGTGATTAATTGCATAAATGATTGCCCCCTTTTGTGGGGTTCCTCAGGGGTGTCTTCTTGGTCCCCTGCTCTTTTGCTTTTTCTTTTTTGTGAAAAACTGAACATACTGTGATCTGATGGTTGGAAACCTCCTATACTGGAAGACAAACTTTGTTTTACTAATTGTGTGTGCCTGTCCCATGATCGATCAGTGGCTAATCACAGAAAGATTAGTAAAGCTGCGTTATTGATCTGTATGAAACGGCTGTTTAGGTCTTCTGCTGTAGCGTTCGTCAGCCCCCTCAACATTCAATTTGCACTATTATGAAGGCATGCCTGATAATTGCCTCCCAAATTTGGTGTAATGCACTGCGAGTTGTTTAATTACGATATATTATGCTGCTTTGCTTCGTCTCCCGTAGTTCTGTTTTCCCCGACCCAGGTGTGACCTGTGTGTTCCGCGTTGATCTGGCGGCAATTTGTGTTCTGATGATGGAGGTTAATCGAACTCATTGGCCGTGGCTGTGACCATGACCATACCCAAAGTTACAGCTGTTCTTAAAGGTGGACTCTAACCTTAGACTGTCTCTTCTCTTCTTGACTGTTTGTCTGTCCGTCAAGCCCCCAAAACCCCCACCTTCCACCATGTCCAACTCCTGATGTGGTCTGATGTGGCCATGTGTGGTAATGCAAAGCTGTCCTCACTGCTGCTCCACCAACTGACATCCCTTTTCAGGATACTGAAATACTGATCATTTACCCATAATGTGCAGCTCTAATATGTAATACTATAATGTAATAATCGCTCTTTGTGCCTGCTGTAACCTGCAGAGTGAGCAGACTCTCTCAGAGACCCTATACCCTATACACTCTTAAGGCGACTCGCCCCTCTGCTCTTTCTCCCAATACATCGCTCAGGCGACTTGACCACAAAAATCGAACCTTTATACCATCAATACTTTGTCCATCTTAATCCAGTCAGTAACTTTGTACAAGCACACCAGGCATGGGACATGTCAGAATTCTTCAACTGGCCTTGGAGAAGATGGGGCGCCAAAAACAGTTATAAAATAAAAATGATAAATATTTATGAAAAAAAAAGTATGTTACAATGCATGCCCCCCATTTTCTCTCTGACATGTGATCTGTCCCAAACTGAAATAGACATCCATCACTGTTATGACTCCGCTGCCCCGATCCCTCAGGGCCGTCTCCCTCAGGCCGCCACTCCCCTTAGGATCAAGGCGTGAGAAGAATAACAGCAGCCTGGTAAACACGGACACACACGAGCTCAGTAATTCCAGCAATTACAGGAGATGGTTACTTTTCTGCAGAGTTTTGGTGTGTTAAAGCAGAACCGCAGCCGGCCTTGACCTTACGTCACGAGGATGACGTGTAGCGACTCCTTTGGGTTTGAGGGGAAAAAAAGGAGTGAAAATGTGAGAGGGAGAATAAGGGCGAGAGAGCAGGGGTGATCAGACGACGCATGTTTGCTGTTCCGCATGGGCCTCCTTTGAAGTGGCTCCCAGAGCGAGACGGCCATGCAGCTTATTAGTCTCTTGCTCGCTCGCTCGCTCTCTCTCTCTCTCACTCTCTCTCTCTCTCTCTCTCTCTCTCTCTCTCCTTCCTTTCCTTTTTATTTTTTCTCTCTTCTTACCGTCACACTCTCTCGCTCCATTTTTATTTCTTTTTTCTCTCTCTCAGTCCCCTTTCTGTCTTTTTCTCTTGCACACACTTCACTCTTCCTCGCTCTCCCCTTATCCTATATCTTCTCTCTGGCGCTCTCACTCTGACTCTCTCCCCTCTTTCTTTCCTTCTTTTCTCTCCCATCTTTCCCTCACACTCACTCCATTTTCTTTTCTCTTTCTCTCTCTCTCTTTTTGTCTCTTTTTTGCTTTCTCTCTCTCTTTCTCACTCCCCTTATTCCTTTTCTTGCTCCTTCTCTCTCTTCCTTGCTTTTTTTTTTTTTTTACCCTCTTGAAGCCCCGAAGCAAATATTAGTGTGTGTTTCTACACTCGACTGGCCATGAGTGAGTGTGTTGCCCCCCTTCTGTTATTAAACAGGGGAAGGCGGGTGTGTGTGTGTGTGTGTGTGGCGTGGGTTAGGGGGGTGTTAGCCTGGGTTGGAGCTTTTACAGGCTGAGAACACAATGGTTAAACTAGCATACGAGTCACGCTCATGAACCAAAGAGCCTCAGGGGAACAGAGCTGTACAACTACAGCATCGTGGCCACACACACACACACACTATTTTGACTGCGTCACAGGCTGTTACCCAGCACAGTCCGGTACGTGCCTTGATTTTAACCAAACCCGCTACGTCTGTCGACCTTTGTGGCCGAAGAAGCCGCTCTGATTACTTACAGTCTATTTAATGGTTAACGCGGAGGGTCTGATTCCGAGGTGGGTTTCCTGTTGCATCCCGAAATCCTGCCCTACAGATGGGCATCGTGCCAAAGTACAGAGAAATGAGGTGTCTCTTAAATTAGGCATTGTTCACTGTCTAGTACATTTTTGGGAGCTCCAGGTGAGTTACTGTTCTGATAATTCAAGGTCTTCATATAATCCAACAGAAGGCTTAATTGTTTTTGCCCAAACGTTCACTATTAAAGGTGCCAGTAGGCCGATGTGTTTTTAAAAGGCTCAGATTCTACATTTTCTTTCTGTTTTCAACCATAGAATTAAATAGGCCCCATTTGTTACTGTTCCGATGTATGTAAATGCTCTCTCTTCAGATTGGCTGTGTCATCACATTCTAATACAAAGTCTGAAAACATAGTTACAGAATTTACGTTCACTCCTATAGACAAAAATGTAGCTGCAAATCGGCCTGTTTTCAAACGACTTTCAGCAGTTCCACCCATTCGTGCTGAAGTTCTGAGGAGTTTTTCAGCCCTGTGTTGCCTTTAGAATGAGCTGCAAGTCAGGGCAGCCAATCAGAAAAGAAATCATTTACATATATCTGTTTTAAAGGCATAGTAACAAAAACAGCCTGTTTAAGGCTGAGGGATAAACAAAGTTTGGAAAGCGATCATGTAAGACTGAATTATGATGAATTATGGAAAGAGAGGTTACAAGTACAATATGGGCTTTTTTGAACACCTTTAATGGTTAAGGTTGGGCCAAAATAAAATGATTTACATTCATCAGAACACTCAGTAACTCACAAGGAGCTGTGATTGGTCGTCTTGTCAGAAACACTGTGATTGGTTCGAGACTGATTTGCGTATTTTAGACTTCTGTAATATAATACTAACATTGCGATAATGATTAATAGTTGACATGTTGTGCAGATCTTATTTGTGTTCAATAATTAACCTGCGCTGTTAGTGTGAACTTTTTTTGTTGTTGTAAAAATTTTGGGAGGGTGGCATTTAAAGAAAAATGTAGGGCGTGGGCCTTTTAACAACACCTTAGTGGACCTTTAATGGTTAAAGGTTAAAATAATTAGACTTCTCACGAATCGAGGTCTTCATGATATCCAACAGAAGACCCAGTAACTCACCTGGTGCTGTGATTGGTCATCCTGTCAGAAACTCTGTGATTGGCTAGAGGCTCGTTTGTGAGTACAGTGCTTTGATAACTGATGGTAAATTCATGCGTCATGTAAAATCGTTCAGATGTAAGTATGTTTTGTGCGACTCTGGTCCCAGCGGATCAGCGGATCCTCTAATGGGCATAAAGAGCGGTGAGGGCAGGCGGGAGTGTGTTGTGTACACAGCTGCGAGTGTTAGTCAGCGCTGACCAGGCAAAAATCCGCTAAACGTCTTTCCGCGTTCTGCTCCGCTTCACACCCACGTCAGGGTTTTCGGGACGCCCCGCGTGAGCCTTTGCATTTGTTTGGTGTCATTTTTCCAATTATACAACCCCCCACCCTCACCCCCACCCCCCTGTTTGCAGAGCTGGGAGGGCCAGGAAGTATAAAACCCTGATTTAGGGTGATTTAGAGTTAGGGTGGTTCTAGAAAGTCCAGGCTGCGGTGAGTCAGCAGCAAGTCCTCTCTAGTCCGGCGCTGTCGGAGGGGCTCAGCATCTTCCCCACTGAGTCACCGGGCCTCGACTTTGGAGGAAAAACTGCTCAGCCTCTCATGCTTTTACAGCCAAACCCCCCTCCCCTCCCCCATCCTTCTGTTTTAATGAGCCTGGAATTTAATTAGGAACGCATTTGTGTGTGTGTGTGTGTGTGTGTGTGTGTGTGTGTGTGTGTGTGTGTGTGTGTGTGTGTGTGTGTGTGT
>JBBJLR010000042.1:25808759-25820376 GCA_037577145.1 Brachypetersius gabonensis | reverse complement strand
TGTGTGTGTGTGTGTGTGTGTGTGTGTGTGTGTGTGTGTGTGTGTGTGTGTGTGTGTGTGTGTGTGTGTGTTAGAATGGGAGGCTCTGACCTAAAACTTCTATTTCTCTGCAGTATCCTCAAGTCCATGGAGTTTGGACCCACTGACCGCGCCGCAGTGC
This sequence comes from Brachypetersius gabonensis, assembly GCA_037577145.1. NCBI lineage: Eukaryota > Metazoa > Chordata > Actinopteri > Characiformes > Alestidae > Brachypetersius > Brachypetersius gabonensis. Next base: position 25,820,216 of record JBBJLR010000042.1, on the reverse strand, counting down.
AGGTATTACCATAGTAACTGAAAGATCAGCCGTACATGCACTTTGTGGACAGTTTAGGTTCAGTTGCACACAAAAGGCTAGAATAATCTCCACAGAAATTTCTGACCTATAGGAATAGGGAGCACCGGAGCAGCCGTACATCGTGCCTGATGCTTATCCTGGGTTAAAGGGGTATAAACCCCACAGTATTCGGCTGTGCACCGAAGAAGAGGCACGGAGCTCCTTTCAGTACCTTTGAGATTTATGTCCTCGTCCAACACTTGGCTTCACTGATGGCTGAAAGCAATCAAATTCTCATGTATAGTGGCCTTCCTCGAAAAGGAGAGGGAAAACAACCTCTATTTATACCCCTAATTTCAGAAGAAACGCTGGATGATGTGTCCACAAGCTTTTGGACACGTAGTTCATGAAATCTAGCCCAAAAGAACATCACTGGATTTGGAGTCTCTTTTATTCTACAATACATTTTTATGCTGCAGGAAAATTAAAGGTTTGCTGGTAATCTTACCTCTTAAGTGCACAAGCACTTAAAAGAGCAATAAAATATTTTCTGTATACTTTATATGATTTCACATGATGAGTTTATCATAAACATCCATAGTATTTGGAAAGTGATAATCAAATATCATTCATGTCATTATCAAGAAATACTATAAAATGTAAAGCTAATTCTTAAATACATTATTAATAGTAATAATAATAATAATTTATAATAATTATAATAATAAGTATTTTTATTAATGAAATATGATTCCTTTTCAGAGGTAGGGATTCTAGTCATTGAAATAATGTGTGAATTTATTGAAACAGCTGATTTTAATTATTCATTATGACAGAATTATATAAGCGGGGGAAATAGATGAATGATCTGTTTTATATTTGGACCCACAAACAAGCTGCTGTTACACATTGAAATAGATGCTAATTCACTGATGAAGTATATTCATGTGTACATTGATGTGATTGGTTGATTAATCTGTGATTAATAGTGGGTGGCAGTGAGCAGTGGAACTCAGACTGACCCCAGACATACTTTTCTCTCCGTCTCAGGACTCGAAGCCGCTGGAGGTGCTGCTGCTGGAGAAGAACCGGAGTGTTCAGTCGGAGAACGCCTCCCTGCGCATCGCCAACACCGAGCTGAGCGGTAAGTCTGTCCGGTCCAATCCAGCCCGGCGGAGCTAACTAGAGCAGAGCACTCTGCAGTTGGTTCTGACCAGAGACAGATGAGGACCACAAATATTTAGAAATCTGAAATAGTTTATAAAATAGTTTATCTTCATTTTCTTGAATATCAGATTTGTTTGTAATTTTGGGTTTTGGAGCAGACATCTGCTTTCGACAGGTCAAATTGATCTGTCCTACTTTATACACACACACACACACACACACACACACACACACACACACACATATGTATGTGTTTGTGTGTATATCTGTAGATAGATAGATATATTTCTCAAATTGTGAGTATTGTAATTTGTAGTCTTTGGAAAATGTTGGAACAGGTTAATGCTGTTAAAAAATGGGAGACACTACTTTTTTTTTTTTTTTTTAACTGTTTTTCATGTTGAAAAAATGGGCCACTTCAGCACTTTGCCACATTATTCACGGCTCTTTTGATAATTGCTCATCACCAGATGTGCCGCTGACATTTCGAGCGGCGAGCCGACTGTAGAGCTATGCGCTCTCTCTCCCTCTCGCGCTCTCCTCGCTCAATCAGTCACACACTCAGAGGTCCTCCTGCGTGCGGTAACAAACCGGGGGGACGAGATGCGCCTTCCTTGTGAAGTTTCTTTGAATTGCGTTACATGTTGTTTCTGCTGCTGTTGTGCTTCTGCACAAATAAACTCCTTCAGTTCTTCTCCGGAGCCTCGGCGCAGGTTCAGGTGTTCCCTGGCTTCTGATTGGGTGTTTTTTCAATGTGCAACATTGCAAGAGGGTCTTTCATGTTACATTACTGCCCTTTCTTTACATGTACGTGTGTGTAAGAGAGAGAGAGAGAGAAATGTCATGAGCATTTGCTTTGAGGCTGCATAAACAGGGTATTTAAATAGCACTCAGAGCTTTGCATGAAAAATTACCATAATTGACAGGTCACTGTTGCCCGACCTCCTCATCACGTCTCACTAATTTAAAAGACCCTTTGGTCATTTGCATACATGAAATTCATTCGATTGTTCTGTTGTTGTTGTTGTTTTAAAAAAAAAAAAAAAACACACACATTTGCTGCGTCCAGTCCTTTAGTTTTGGCACCCTTACCTCAGGCCCTTGCTTTCAGCCCCCCCACCCCATTGCTGGTGGGGTCTTTATTCAGAGCGACTTTTGCATTCAGGTAGAGAAATTTGCCCCCATGGGTCTGCAGAAATGTTTCTCATGGTTATGGAACGGTGCCCTCTGTGTACTCTGTTATAGCCAGACATGTAGCGCAACATGAGATCCATGAAAAATTCATGGTTTTGGTTCATAGTCCTAAACCCCCCCCAAACTATTCCCCTTAGAGAGACGTCCACCTGTGTTAAGATCTAAAGCACCGTGCAACCTCCCTGTTCACATCCGGCCCACGGTGGCCTATGAATATTTTATCCACTTTGCATGAGGGCCGTCATGATGAATATTTACCACTTTAACGCTTAACCTTCATCAGGAGTGGCTGTGCAGTCTCAACTTGCTGTTGAACAACTTTATCACTTTTTAATCATCCCTCCCAAAGGCCTGTCTTGTTTTTGAAAAAAAAAAAAATTTACACCACAAGACGTGTTTAAATGCACGTCAGCGGACACGCCATCGCAGGGAGTACACCGTTAATGCCCTAATGCCCATCGGTCAACAGGAGTGGACATTTCTAAAGGTCAGAGGATTTAGCCCTATAGAGCCCCCAACACTTTTTTAGGCCCAGCCGATTGAGAGACCTTGATTGTGTTGTCAACCTTAATAGACTGGACCGGCCTCTCCTCACCACATAAAGAGAACCTGGTGGCAACGGATGCACAAGATCTTTGTCCTTCCAGGCTGTTGCTTACAAGAAAGGTGCAAACCACAAATGCATGGGCGGCTTGTCTGGGGGGCTTGGCAAAAAAAAAAATAACTATGGTTTACGTAAATAAATAAATACTAAAAAAAAAAATGTCTTTTTGGACCCCTTTTTTGTTAACTCCCCCATAATGCATTGTGTTTGCCCTTTCTTGTAGGGTCAGCCGGCAAGAAAGGGAAAGAGGAGACTCCGCTCTGCCAACTGGACCCCGCCTCTACCAAATCCGCCCCGCCCACCCTGCAGGGCACCACGCCCCCTCCCACCTCGTCCACACATCTCTCTGCCCGTGTTGGAGCAGGGCCCAACTTAGCCCCAGGACCGCCCCCAGAATCACCCGCCAACGGGACGCACACCCCATTCCCAGCCACGAGTCTGGGACAGGACTTCTATAGCAGCGCCGCCTTCCCCCTGGCGGGCAAGGTGGCCCTCAACTCGCTCCTGCAGCGGCAGCTCATGCAGTCCTTCTACTCCAAAGCCCTGCAAGATGGCTCAATGCTCTTCGCCCCTGCCCACTATGCCCCGGGCCCACTGGCCCAAGGCTCCTTGCCGGGCCATCAGGGTTCTTGCATTAGCCCGGATGCCAATGGCGGGACGGTGCCCTCGCCCAGCCGCTCGGAGGGCACCGGCAGCGCCTCAGAGGGTGAGGACATGGACACGGCCGAGATCGCCCGGCAGGTCAAGGAGCAGCTCATCAAGCACAATATCGGCCAGCGAGTCTTCGGCCACTACGTGCTGGGACTGTCCCAGGGCTCAGTCAGCGAGATCCTGGCACGTCCCAAACCCTGGAGCAAGCTGACCATCCGCGGCAAGGAGCCCTTCCACAAGATGAAGCAGTTCCTCTCCGACGAGCAGAACATCTTGGCCCTGCGGAGCATTCAAGGCAGGCAGAGAGGTGAGTGTTCTCCGATCCTTCGAGGAAAATCTCACCCAAAAATCGCTGCTGTTGCTTGTCATAAAGGGCCAATTAGCATTTAACATAACAGCCTGCGAGCAAATCCGCCCACTCCACAATCATATACACTCATATGGATGACCCTGGTAAACATCCTCTAACGAGTACACACTTGTGCGGCTAAGAATGCATATTTACTGCTTTTCTTAACACTTACCATTTAGCAAATAATGTATATCGCAAGACACTGCAGATAAATAGAAATTCTGCACTAAAATGAGCAGAAAATGTAGTATTCGTCATATGTGTACTCCTTTCACTTGGAATTATTTTATTCCAAAATGCTTTGTATTCATTTGTAACAGTTTTACTATCACAAAAGATATAAAAAAACATAGTTTAACAGATATAGTGTCTAAAAAAAGCCTCTCCTAAGAGGGTATATGGTGTATTTTGGGAGGAACACACACACACACACACACACACACACACACACACACACACACACACACACACACATTTGGTTTTCTTTAGCCTTTTGTAAATAAGATTATTTTATTGGTTCCACACTATTGAGCACATCAGCGTTCTAGGGTGAGGTATTCCTCTTGTTGTTTGGTCTAAATGTTATTGTTTTGCATGCTTTAAAATTATTTCTCTAATGTACACATTAAGACACTTCTAATGAGCATTAGTGAGCATTTAGACGTGCATTAAAAAGTCGGGCTGATTAAGCAGTGAGCGTCCGCTTGTGCCATGATGAACCCGTTCCTCCTCATATCGATTCAGACGTCAGTTTAGATCCTTCACATCTTTTCCATCACAACTCATCTCCGCATGACCGAGCTTCTGATCGTCCTTCAGGCTCCGTGACCCCATCCTCATCGCGCGCCGATCAATACAGAAACCTTTCACTGATCAATAGTATTGAACGAGAAAGGAAGGCAACGGTAAGTCCCGGAGAGTTTCGATCCATGCTGTTCGCTCCTGTTCCGGCCTCAGAGCAGCGGGAATATATAGGCACCCGGTCTGCTGACCTGAGACGGTTCCTCTGTCCATCTTTAACCCGGATGATCTAAAGAAAAGTTCTCAATCTGTCTGAGGCCTGAGTTACAGTGCGGGTGATTGGAGGAGGCCTTGGTGCGTGTGTGTGCGTGCGTGTGTGTGTGTGTGCAGGGAGCTGAAACACACTGAACACATGGCTGTCTGCTCTTGTCATGCATTTTAACGCTGGGCAGAGCAGAGCAGTGGACATTTGGGAGATTTTGCGCAGCGGAAAAGGGCCAAGGGGGCTGCTGCCATATGCGAGCTTCAGAAAGGCTCTACAGCAGTTTGCCATGTTCACTGTAGCTCTCAAATAGCAATAATTCAGTGGAAAGTCAAGTTTACGTTGTTTTCCACTGTCCCCAGACCAGTTAAGACAAGTTTGGAATCCAAGCTTAGTGCTGAATGTATAAAACTACGGTCACTAGAAGTCAATAGTCACCGAAAGAGCCCAAATACTTTCTTTTTAAAAAGCCTATCACCCCCGTATAAACTGCATCCAGCTGCATCCATGGATGTGGTTCAGGAATTAATAAACCTAAAGGGTCCTAAACCAGTTTGCCCATCCCTGGTCCTGGAGATGCACAGCCCTGCACGTTTTAGTGCTTTCTCGGCTTCAAAACAGTCACCTTGGCTCCAGAGGGGTTGTTAAAGGGTCATTTAGTTGGATCAGGTGTGTTGAGCGTAGAAAGCACTAAAAAACGAATGGGTAGCATTTCTCCAGGTTGGGAAACACTGTCCTGAACCACACCCACAAGTCTCATTTACATTTCACATTTACAGTATTTGGCAGATGCTCTTGTTCATTAGTGCTTTGTTGTCCACAAGAAAACACATCACACTACTAAACCTAGACTTAAAATTAGGAGCTGCTAGTTGGCTAAGGTTCTATCAGAGACAAAGTTGGGCCTCCACAGCCCTATTAGATCGCACACAATTTAAGCTCTTTTTGAAGTTGTTAGTTTATAATGTGAACATGTAGATGTTCTCAGAGAAGAGGAGGGTCTTCAGTCTCTGTTTGAAGGCAGTGAGGGTCTGGATGCGGTTTGAGTGAGTTACTTTAGCTTAACTGCGCCTGTGCTAAACTAAGGGAGCGAAATTTTCACCTCAGACGGGTTTTGCCTGATTGGCTGTGTGTGGGGAGATGTTCATTTGATCTTTTTTAACTGAACTATTCCTTCAAAGCTGAATGTTGAGTGGTGCTTTTCTTAGTGAAGTGATCATTGTGTGTGATTTTTTTTTTTTTTTACATTTAGTTTTTTATTTTTCGCCCGCTTTTAGTGCACCTGTGAGCATGTTGGTGTGCAGTTTGTTCTACTGTGGCTTTGACTCGAGTTGAATGGGAAGGAAGTACTAGTCTTCTGCTGCTTTTGAAGGTAGCAGGCACGCCTGAAGAGCTTGCTTAAACATCTCCAGGTGCTGAACTTCAAGCAGGTCCATCCGTCGAGTCATTTCCAACCCCCCCCACCGCCTCACTCCACCCTCCCGGCCATGTTAGCGCTCTCAGCTCCAGTCAGCCACACGCACCCTTTTTCAACTTGTCGTCCCTTTTTTGTCGTTTATTTTGACAGAGAGCCCGGGCCAGGCCCTTAGCCGAGTGTTTCAGGAAGGTCCGAAGCGGAGAGCCGGCTCCGAAGGCGCCCCGCGGACAGGTGTGTCCCATAGTCTTTTTTTTTTTTTCACCCCCTTCCCCAGTGTGGCCGTTGTGCTCTGGTGACCTTCCCTTACCCTGATCTCCTTCAGAAGTAGTATTTTCGCCTTTATAAGGTGTTTGGGTGTGCTAAGTCAATGGAAACAGTTCGTTTTGAAGGAAGCCGGCCCTGCGTCAGCATCTCGAGTATCTCAACTCGTTTAATTTTGGTTTTCTAACTAGCATTCAGCTGAAGTAGAGTATTTCAGACTGGATCTAATCTCAATGTGTTTCATTTTATACCACACACTGGAAAATTCACTATGACTGTACTGTACAGTTAGTATTAACTTGGATAAACCCATGCTTTCTAATAGGCACACAAATAGAATGTCCCTTCAAACTATGTTGAGTTGTTCAGCAATCTGCTTACATGGTTTCTGTCGCACATTTTTGTACAAAAGACTGATGTACATTGTTTATTAGGTGTATGGACAAATGATCAGTATAGCAATTAAACTCCTACGTACTTTTAAAGGGCCCATATCACTTTTTAAGATTTTAAAAGGCCTATATCACTTCTGTAATATTGTTTCAGATGGTACATTTATTCACCCCATTGCCATACATGGAAAATGAGCTACAAAACAGCCCATTTTCATATCATAGTTTTTGTGATGTCACAAAACCAACAGTTAAATATATCTTCTTATTCTGGCCACAACAGTTTAGCTCCAACTGTTAATGCACTAATTCGCCAGCACCTTTACTGGTGCTAAATTACATGGAGACCTCCATTCATCCAAACACGCTCATGTCTAGAGCTGTGGTTGGTCACACTGTCAAACACTGTGATTGGTTAGAGGCTCATATGCATATTGCCACCTTTATGCGATATCAGTATTGCAGAGAACAATATTGTGATGAGTCACCGACAATATATTGTGCAGGCCTGTTTAGCTACCTACATCAACCCTAGACCAACTATAGAGCAACCAAGCAAGGCAATTTGATCACCCATACGTATTGAAACAGTAGCCATTAGTAGTGTGACAATAGAACATGCCGTATCGTATCTTCCAATACAAGGTTCTCAGTTCAATACCCACAGGACAATATATTTAGAAGACTGAAGCAAATAGCACATTATTATTGCACTCTGTATATTATAAATTCATAATAATAGAAACATGAACATATTGACCCTCAGCACCTGAATGAGGGCATTGGGAGCACAGCGCTCCATATGTATATATATATAGCTGATGACTGGAACTTTGCTAATATTACCCAGATCTGTGCCTGAAGAAAAGAACAACAAACATAGCCTTTTTATCCTCTGTGGTTTTTCTGTTCTTTCCCATGGTGTGGAAATGTGTCTCGGGCAACTCCAAACCCCCCACCGACCGCCTGATTGACGTCAGACGAAAGCCCTGATATGTAATTTAGGCATTTTTAAAGAATGCCTTTGAGCCCAGGACCTGGTGGCGTCAACACCAATAGGCGGGTGTTACCCACATACCACTACTGGTCAAATAAACACAGCGAGTCACTCGTTTCAAGGTTTTTCTCTGGTGGCCCTAAGCTGCGAATCCATATTCCGGCCTGGCTTTAAGCTGTGACAAACGTATACTGTCAGACAAGGTGCTTACAAAGACAAGGGTTTTTAAAGGACACTGTTTTTAGGACAGCAGGCCGGTGGACTCCAGCACTGCTGGGCACCACTTTACCCGTGACCCATTACTTCCAGACCATGCCATTCTCGCTCTGTTAGAACACACCACACATCCAGTCTGAAATGTTCTCAAAAGACCTCACACACATACCTAATCACACAGCAGCTAGATCTTATTGAGGGTCAGTAACGGAGCGACATTTTTGATTTTTGAAGGCTCACTTTCAACTCCATTTCTGATTAAAGTTAATGGACGATTATGATTCAAACCAGAATTTTGAGATTTTAGGCTCTGACTGATCCTCCTAAATCTGCATCTCTTTCTCTCCGGTTGTCTATGTCTCCAGGCAACATCACCACGCGCATTCGCACCCCTGAGAGCGGCTCGGACGAGGCCATCAAGTCCATTCTGGAACAAGCCAAGCGGGAACTGCAGGTCCAAAAAACAGGCAAGTCCTCCCTGATATTCTCCAAGGGGATATCATCTGTGGAGCAGCAGCCAAAATTACTGAAGAACCCTTCTCTAGCCAGCTCCACACACTTTGTGCTTTTTCTTCTACTGTTTGGCTGAAAAAGTGTCTGTGCTCCCCTGAAGGACGTCTAGTCATCATCCAACAACTAGTTTATCTAATCAGGCCTTTGTTAAATTAAATCAGGTGCTGCTGATAGAGCTGAGTGAATCCACGCAATGCCTGGAGAGCACCAAGACAGGGATGCAGACTTGCGTTGTTCAAACCAACATATCAGCTACATCAACAGAATCTGATTTAATTTAATGAAGGACTGGATAGATAAACTAGGTACTGGATAATGACTGTAAATACTGGACGTCCTGTATTACATATATGCAATGCTTGGATACCACTGAGAAGATCAGGGTGTAAACTTGGTGCTATTCTGTGATCTCCAGGCATTGCATGGCAACTACAACAGCAGCACCTGATTTCATTTAATAAAGGCCTGATTAGATTGACTTGGTGTTGACTTATAAACTGAATGCCCTGCATTAGAAGAAATCCATGCAATGCCAAGAGATAACAAAGTTCTTGATTTTGTGTTTATGTTTAGTTGTATTTAGTGCAGTGTTAAAGGAGTAGCTGGTGGCCTAGTAGTTGGGGAGTTGCCCCTGCGATCGGAAGGTCGTGGGTTTGAATCCCAGGACTGCAGGTGGCACCACTGAGGTACCCTTGAGCAAGGTACCATCCCCACACACTGCTCCCCAGTCACTGCATCGTCGGGTTCCCACTGCTTCACTTGGGTGAATGGGTTAAATGCAAAGAACAATTTCAGGTTATTCACTGTACTGTACTGTGGTCATGCAATTTTCCTTCATCATTTCTGACGATACATCTCTCACCAGCAGCTGACACCTGTATACCTCCCTCCTCGTCCATTGGCTTGAGCAGCAGTGGAGGCAGCGGTTCAGACGAGGCCATCCGCTCCATCCTGGAGCAGGCGCGTCGGGAGATGGAGGCACAGCAGGCCGCCCTGGAGCCCATCCTGAAGGCTTCATCTTCGTCCTCCTCGTCCTCCTCCTCTTCCATTTCCTCCCTCTCTCAGGGTGACCTGTCCATGCTGTCCCCCAAAGTCCTGGTGCCATCCTCACTGAGCGCCCCTCTACCCGCCTACAACCCACTGTCCCTGGTCCTGAAGAAACCCCCTCTGCTAATCTCCTCCTCCCCTTCTTCCCCTTCCCCCTCCCCTCTCCTGGACTATAACAGCATTAAAAAGGAGCGCCCGGGATCCCCGGGGCAGGACGGCCTGCAGGACGGCAGCTCCAAGCAGGCCAGGATCTTTGATGGGACGTCCAGGGGCCACTGGAGGGATCAGTGGTGGAGCAGTTTGCAACAGGAGCGGCACAAAAGCCAACCTGAGGAGAATCACAGCCTGGAGGACTCCAAAGAGGTAAGGAACCCACTTGTACCTGCAGATAGAAGGTGTTCATTATGAATTCTGCCTTTTGTCGCCGTGATCTGCATGTCTGTGGGCGAACATCAGTGCTGTGATTGTCAGCTACTTTTGCATGGAAGTTTGGAATACTGCACTTTTGTTTACACCACTAAATTCTTTCTATCATAGCACAAAGCCTGGCTATCTTTATTTTGCATGGCAAGGAGAGATTTTGAACATTATTAGATGCCGTTCCAATATTTTTTTTGTTTGAGTAGCTTTGGATTTATTCATTTTAACCCAAATATAAGCAAATCAATGAAAGTTCCTTAACGTCCCTTTACTCCATCCACACCTAAATCTAACCGACAGTCTGCACCCATGTCTTTATGGAAATTAGATGTTGGGTGGCCTCTTGCTTAAAAAAATGTAGACTGCAGGCTAAATGTCATGTATAGTCCCACTCTGTTCAGGGCTAGTTAACACACTGTTATAGAATGACTAAGCTCGTTACCACACGGACAGCTAGTTGGTTGCCAATAAAACATGGGCTGGGTGACATGGCCATGAATGTCATTACTTCCCTGTCAACAATTTGTTCTTTAGACACAATCTCCTGTTTTGAGAATTTGCTTGTGCTGTTACAAGTGAATGACTAGACTCATTCCTCCTCCCTGTCACACAGCAGTACCGGTTGTTCAGAATTTCAGCTTTTGCTGCCAATATTAACGAACAGCATACTAATGTAATCGAAAGTACCTGTATTATATAAAGCTGTGTTTGATGATTATCATTTTGAAGCCCAGGCCTGTTTAAAATACTCTTTGTCCAGTGTTTAATATCCCGGCCTAGTCATCCCCAGCCTGGCCATAGCCTCTAAGAAGCCTGCCGACTGGCTTTTTCCCTCTGGCCTGGCTGCCTGCCCCCTGTCCTGTGCCGGAAGTTCCGGATCTGACTGGTGGCTCCCTCCTCCCTCTCTGTGTGTCTCTATGCCAGACGCTCCCCCGGCTGCTCGAGGCCCCTCACTACTGGAGCGAATGGCCCCACGCCGGCTCCACCTACCTGGAGCTCAGCGGCCCCACCCCGCCCCCTCCCGGCCCTTCGGCCCGGCCACCCAGAGCACCCGTGCCCCCTCTGGCGCCCGAGCAGTGCGAGCTGTTCTCCTGCTGCGAGCTGGACACGGCTGAGCTGACCCAGCTGGTCAAAGAGAAGCTGGCCAAGAGTGGCGTGTGCCAGCGCTCGTTCGGAGAGAAGGTCTGCTGCGTCTCTTTTTCTCTCTCTCTCTCTCTCTCTCT
>JBBJLR010000042.1:25781267-25792424 GCA_037577145.1 Brachypetersius gabonensis | reverse complement strand
GTGTGTGTGTGTGTGTGTGTGTGTGTGTGTGTGTGTGTGTGTGTGTGTGTGTGTGTGTGTGTGTGTGTGTATACTCCATATTAAAGTCCATGTATTTGAATGCAATGTAATTAAAGTCCCTGTTAGAGTTAGGGTCAGGCATCCCAATATTTTTGTCCATATAATGTTTATGGAGAGGGTCATTCCCACTTTTCCATATACATTATGATCAGTATTAGAAATAGTTTTGCATAAAATCACTAACCTAAAACCTTTAAGAGGGAATATCTTGATGGGCTTCCATTACTTGTTAACTGTGTTGGATATGGGCTCATTTAGAGGGGAAATATTCCTTTACGTTTTCATCTATTGTTGGGTGATTTCTCACTGAGATATAATAATGAGCAGCTTTTGGGGGAAAACAATTGTTCAGATTCTTGTTAAAATATTCCTTCAAATTTTTACTTGTTAGTTTACATTCCACTCAGAGCATTCTCTTACAGGCTCTTTAAGAAGGGAAAGATAATAACAACCTTTATCTTACTGTTCTGCCTCCCTCCCTCTCTCTCTCTCTTTCTCTCTCTCCAGGTCTCGTATCCGTCGGGAGCTTTTCATAGAGGAGATCCAGGCGGCGGGTGCGGCGGCGGGCAGTGACGGGGGCTCCCCCTCGGTCCGGCCGAGCAAAGCGGGCGAGGGCGACAGCTGTGACAGTGCAGAGCCAGACATGGCACCGGACGATAGGAAGCCCGGCAGCTCCCAGGCACCCACCCCAGAGGAGGCATCAGCCGCCAAAGCTCTCACTCCATCCCAGTCCCCGACCCCGAGAGACCCCACTACCTCAGCCACGGAGGAGCCAGGGACCAGCGGGCACCAGGCGCCCTTGCAGGGCGGCTCCTCGGGCCTGGGCCTGTTCGGCTTCCCCGAGACGGCCCCCTCAGCTTCCAGTAGCACCTCCCGCAACCCCAAGGACAGTAGCCTGCGTAAGAAGAAGGCAGCCAACCTCAATAACATTATCCACCGGCTGGAGAAGGCAGCCAGCAAAGAGGATCCGTCTGAGTGGGAGTTCTAAGCCCTTTTTACCACATGTGCGCGCACACACACATACAAACACCCCCACACACAGGCTACCCCCATCCTGACCCAGGAGGACCCTCCTGTGGGCACAGCCAAAGCCAAGCGTGGCCACCTTTGATACTTTTTTCTGAAGAAGAGGACAGTGTGTTCACGAGAAGGAGATGAAAAGGACAAAGAGGAGAAAACGAGGAAAGGAAACGGGCCCAGGTGGTTGTTACTGAGATAAAGCACTTAGCCGTCCCGGCCGCAGCGCCCTAAAACCCCTCTCCCGTCCGACTCACCCGAGCATTAACCACAAGCATTAAAGCAGGCAGCCCAAAGGGCCAAGCTGCCTCTCTCTCTCTCTCACTCTCTTTGATACTCTCTCTCTCAGCTAGGGCTCTTTTCCTTCAGGGGCTTGTAAAGCGGAGGTCAGCTCACTCACCTCAAGTGAACACAGACCCTCACCTCCCTTTCAGAGCTCTGATGCGTCACACTGTTGACTTTTGTTACTGTTACGCTTCCTTTTTTGCCTTTTTTTTTTTTTAAGTCCCTGTGTGTTCGTCGTAACATTTTCAATCAAGGGCATCTTTGTTTTATAGCTAAAATGCGAGAGGATCGAAACCAAGAGGAGTGAACAACACAAAAAACACGTGGTAGTTACTGAATAGAGGAAAACACTTCAAAAATGTCATCCTCTGTGCATTTTTTTTTTTTTTCCCCAACAACACAAACCCCAAATCCCCTTCTGTGCTGGCCATCTAATGGCTGAGGAGGCTCCTGCTTTTCTTTAGCTCCATTTTTAAAAACAAAAAAAACAAAAGCCCTCCGATGAAGAACAAGATTTTTATATAGCAATTCGGTTGCCACTAAGAGATTGCGCAGTCTATTGACTCTAAAGGACAAAAAAAGATGAAACAAAAATACTCATTTTTTGGAAGGGAGAATTGATATGGGAAAGAAAATGTTTCAAAATGTAGAAAATCACTTTAATTCACATTTTTAAGTAAAAAAAAAAAACATGCAAGGTGAAGTGGGGGGTAAAAAAGGACAAAATCAAATATGTCGTGGTAGCTGAAGTAGGTTTTTTTTTTTTTCTTCTTCTGTTTTTCAGGGTATGTAGAGATCCTAATAGTGCACATTGACTTCACAGCTTTAAACTGGCCTGTTCGGTCCACGCCACTCGGGATACCATTTCTTATCGCCCTGCAGTTTAGCCTTCAGGAAATTTTAGAAGAAAAAAAAGGAGGAAAAAAAACCCACAAAAAAAAAATAACAACACAGACAGAACAAGATGTCAACTGAGATCTGAAGGTCAAGAAGGGCCTGCTTAAAAAAAAAAATGAAAAAAGAAAAAGGATACTGTCTCTTTAAGTAAGACCACACTGTTGCAGGAATGGGACTGAGGAGTGGAGGATTGTGGGGGTTGTAGTACTGTACTCCGAAGATTAATGTGGTACTGTGTGAGGTTTGATTTTAAGGTTCTGGGGAGGTTTCTTTTCCCTTTTTCCCTCTGAGGTCGCCAAGAGATGCACAGTTCACTTTAAAAAAAAAAAAAAAAAAAAAATGAAAAAAAGTACACTCCACCATTCATGCGCCCGTTTTGCAAGTGTGTGAGGGTCATGCTTTGGGGAGGGGAGTATGTCCTGTGTGTGTAGAGGCGTGTGTGTGTGATAACTCTCCCTCTCCCCTCTATAGAAACACACACAGAAATGGATCTCACTAAACGCCATGAATCCCCTCCCTCCTTCCCGCCAGTCTGATATGTCGCTATAAAGGGCAACGAAGGGTTAAAGTCAACCTGAAACCATATCCTGATCATACCAGTGTCATCATATCATAATCAAAACACACAGTGCTGGTTTTCCCCTCACCTGCCATTCAAATGTGATGACTTTAGCCCCGCCCCTGAACGTTTGGATTACATCACCTTGCACCAGTGGGCGGGGATAAGTAACACTGACCATCAAAACACAGTTAAGGTTGACTTTAACATTTCAAGTGAAGATTAAGCTGCATAATTAAACTGTTACACTCTGAAAGGAGCGCCTGGACAATGTGATGCCAAAGTGTTGCTTAATGCGTCTTCTTTCTCACTGAAGTGCCCCCGGTCAGTTATTTCGGAGGGTCCCTTCACACCAAGGCCTGATTTGTCAGATTTTTTTTTTTTTTTGCGCTCGGAATGCTATAAATAATCATTATGCTGTTTGTCATATCAGGCACTGCAAAAAAATTAACCCTGGATAAGCCAGAAAATCTTGTGAAGAAATCATTTTATTTTAAGAACTGGCTCGACTGTGTAAGATCTGGTTTTAGAAGCTTTTTCTTTTTTCAGTGACATTTTTCTCTCTATATTGACTAATCGTTTTGATTCTAGTACCTCTTTTTTTGTTTTGTTTTCATTTTACAATTATTTAAAAAAAAATTTATAGTGTATGAGCTCAGGATGAGACATCCGGTCACTACAGCGGTCTGCCTGGACTGTTTCCATGGTGATGCCTCTCTGATTGGTCAGCCTGAGTATTAACGTACACGTACGATGAAAAAGATGATAAAATATTTAGTTTCCAAATTTGTAAAAGGAAATCGGTCTTGGTGCGAACTGAGGCTGTCCTGTGGCCCTGCACTCAGGCGGCGTAACCCTCTTTTCCTTTAAGAGACTATATCGGGTTGCCCTTTATACGTGGATATATCAGACAGCTCTCAGTGCCTGCCAGTCCACTGCCTCCCCAGTGTGTGTGTGTGTGTGAGTGAATGTGTGTGAGAGAGAGAATTTACTGTCTTGTTTCCCCTACAATTCCGGTGCGGGATCGTTTGTACATAGTCGCGCACCCGTAGAGTGCACAACTGCCACCCTTCCTCTCTTCTCATAAGCTGTTTTATCAATCATTATCCTTATTAGGCTTCTAATGAAGTAGCGGATTTTCTCCTTTTTTATTATTATTGTTATTATTATTATTATTATTACCTTTTTAGGTTCCTTTTATTGCCATATCCTAAAGCATCATATAGAGTTACAGTTTTATTCGGCTTATTTATAGGTGCTGTATTTCCATTTTAACTTTATTTGAATCCTGTTGTTTTACGATGTATCGGATTATAAGAGGGCAAGTTACTTTTTTTCTTTTCTTTTTTTTTCCCTTTTGTTTCTTTTTTGGTTTTTGTTTTAGACTGATAGACTGCCGGCAGTATTGGGTAATATTTACAAGATGTAGTTCTCATACGTTGTATATTAATGAATTTCCACAGATTATTTTAACGCGTTTATATTACTTTTTGAATTATTATGATGTCACTTAAATGATCACAATGGCATTTATGGTTAACGTTGAAGCTGTTTGTTTTTGTTCGTTCGGTTCATCGGTCTTGCTCTCGCGAGCGTAGTACGAAACATCTTGTCTCCTTTTTATGTATGTTTGATCTCCTTTTGGCGCAGGAGCTCCGTTCTCTTTGATGCAGCCGTTTATCATTGACTTCTTTCTCTCTCTCTTCTCGTTTGATGGTTTTTCGGAGCGTGTTTCGTACCTCTCAGGCCGCCGAATACACTGGTGTTGTATTTGTGCTCTTCAGAGATGGAAGGTGAACGCCTCTGAGCTATTGTGGTCACCTGTCTGCGTGGGTCAGATCTTCTCTGATGGTCATCACTTTCGGTTTGATGGGTGCTTTGTTGACGTTGTAGCATTTTAATTTTTATATTTTTTCATTTCTGTCCAATGTCAAAGCATTAAAATCTGTCTACACTACCATTCAGCCATGAGGAGAGGAGCCCGACCGATGATACGACTGAGATTTTGGTGGGCTGAAATCACAACAACTGGTCATATTTTCTATCTCTCTTGGCTTCTCATTAAGAGATAAAGAGTTAAAACCCAACAATGTCATATTGGGAGGGAAAAGTTACTAATACTTGATATTTTGTCCATTAGGTCAATATATTTTCCTTTCTGAGAGAATAGCTGGTCTTCAGTATGTCAGTACATCACTACATCAATACCAGTGTTCTGATTCGAATATATCACTATTAGTATCAGTTTTCTGATTCTGATGTTGATTTATCAACAAATCACTATATAATCGATTTTCTAATATTGCAGCATATCTATATATCGGTCGGGCCCTAATAAGGAGGTCTTGGTGTTCGTGCATTTTC
Source organism: Brachypetersius gabonensis (assembly GCA_037577145.1). NCBI lineage: Eukaryota > Metazoa > Chordata > Actinopteri > Characiformes > Alestidae > Brachypetersius > Brachypetersius gabonensis. The sequence continues at coordinate 25,787,242 of JBBJLR010000042.1, read as the reverse complement.
AAAAACATGTTTAAGCAGAAAAGCAGCTTTATGGTGCAGCAGTTTAGTACTGAACTATTGACCATTTGCACTTATTCGTACCATTTTGTGTGGACTAGGCTGCCCAGTGAGGACTCTTTTGGCCTTAAACCAGGCTGTCAAAGCACAAGGTGGGGCTGCCGGAAAGAGTCGACAGTGTGTAACAATCTGCGAAACACTACGGCCGATTCTCAGGCCAGGAATCGCCTTCAGCTATAACTGCCGTTGAGATTATGCCTGTGAAACACTTCACAGGTTAAAAAGTGACCCCCTTTCCCAAGCACTTAAAGCAGCACACTGCGATTTGTAAATCTTTAAAAAAAATTAATAATAAAACAAAAACAAAAAACTGGACTTTTATATGGGAGCCAAAGGCTCCTGCCTGGTATGAACATTAACGGCCATTTTCATCATACTAAGGTGATACAATTGCCATCACTCATGCTAGTAGACTAGTCAGTACTGGGCCTCAAGGCTTTGGGTTATAAACCTCATCCCTACACGTCCAGCATTGGTGTTCAGTGTCCACACCCATTTCCCCCCATTCTTAGCATAAAGCTAATGCACTTCCCGATTGCACAAATCTGCGAGCTGTTCGTCACTCGATTTAAAAAAAAAAAAGCACAATCTTACAAGCATTCAGGATTCAGATACAGTACGTCTTTGAGGGAATACCTTTTTTGAAAAAGCATGCCTGCCTTCTTCTAAAAGTAGACAGGCCTGGTGTTGTCCCTCTCGAGAGCAGACATTAATCAAAGCACTTAAAGTCTCCTGGAAGCTGACCTACGCAGTATTTGATGAGATCAGTGTGAAGAGTGCCTTGTCTAAAAGAGTTTCACCTTTAATTAACGGTGCAGTACGTAGAAATTATACAGGGATACATTTCGCCTTAAATGATCGATATTCTTTTTGGTGAAACTTTCTCAAGACACACAAAAAATAGTAATAATAATATGCCACTGGATGGGAAGGAGTTCTAGGGCTGGCCCTAAGAGCATTAAACAGGCTTTACATAGCCTTTATAATTTGATGGAATATTTGTAAACAAAGATATCCCTGTTTCAGATTCATTTTCAGTTAATTTACTGCACTTACTGCTGCTGGATTGTGACTGTAAGGCACCTGAAAGCTGTTTGCCAACTGCCATTAAACAACAGAAGAAGAAGAAGAAGAGGCACAATTCAAGCAAGCATTGCATCACTAAGTACATCAGTTACTGAAGATTTTCAACCATTGTTTTGTCAGTTACGGAACGTCGTGATGGCTAATAAAATGTGTTTAGGATCAAATTTGTCAAGATAAAACTTCTAATACTAAATAGAGAATCAAATGTAACAAACAGGCCAGCCCTAACCTTGTTTTATCACAGTTTTGAACAGAAAGTCGACTGACCATCTCAAAAATAACAGCAATAGTCAGCCAAAGCTGTTGACTGAGAGTGGAACCTTATGATATTCTCCATTCCCAGCACCAGAGACACTTCAGGCCTTGTCATGGATTCAGAATTTCTTCTCTTTAGGGAATAGTCAGTACTCAACTCTGCACTTTTTCTGACCATTTGTTGTCTCAAATGCACAAATCTCTAGTCCTCCTTGTTTCCAGGTCATTTATACCCTTTTGTATTTTGACCACCTGCCATGATATTCTCACCTCATGGAGAGTTTAGGGGTTTTCTTACACATCTGATGAGTTTGTCTCCCTGACTGGGCTACAGCTCGCGAGGTTTATTCATTTTCTTGTCTTTTTATGTATGGCTTCATTTAAAAAAAGAGAAAAAAAGCAGCTTGCTGGAGGCTGCGTTTTCTTGCTGTTTCACATGCGTTTGATACTGACTGGTCAGTGGAAGAGCTTTTTTTTTTTTTTTAGTGCTGATTGAAGTCACTCATACACTGATAAACACACTGAGTTAAGCGGATGACTTGAACGGACCCATTTGAAGTTTTTCTCTCTTTTTTTTCGGACGCTCTTCTGTTGTATAGCATTTCTGTTCCGTGAAGAACTGAAGAAGTCGAACCCATGATTTGTCTGCTGTCCTCAATAAATAAAAAAAAAGTATAATTTACGACAGTGCGCTAAAAGAAACCAAATACTGTGTTAAAACGGGTTATTGTGTGCATGTGAGCGCATGAATCAGGTCAACGTTTGTCTTTTTTTCCGCTCTCCCTCTCTCTCCGGTACGCTTTTCTCTCGCCCTCCACTCGAGCTGGAAAAGGAAAGACTGAAAGATTAATTTAGGGTTCATGTCGTTTTTTGAAAAATGATTTTATATTTCTTTTTTTGGAGTTGAAATAGACGACGACTTCTTTGAACCTTTTACGACCCCGTCTTTTACTGCTCTAACTGCTGTTTGATTTTATTTAATGTACTTCACGTAAGGCACTGACCCATCTCCAGGCTCTAGGGCTGGTACAGTTTTGTTTAAGTGGGAGAGAAAATACACTCTTCCGATACTTTTCAGTATCGCGCGCCCCGAGCAGATACACTAAACGAGGAGCGAATGGGCACTTTGAGTGTAATCTGCTGCTGGACGGATGCATGTTGATCACCGTTGCTTCTGAGGAAGGGCTTAAGGAGGACCCACGTAGGGGACAGGGAGCTGGTTGCGGCTTCACACGTAGGGCATTTTACAGCATTTACTCTCTGTTTCCCGCTGCATCTCGTAGATGCCTTTCTTTTGGACAAGCTCTTTTTTTCCTTTGATTCGGTGATGTGGCTTTTTTTTATTCTTTCTTTCTTTTTTTAACTGAGCGGCTTGTGAATTCAGGAATCTGCCATTTTACGGTTATTTTTCTATAGAGCATAATCAGATATTCTATACGCCGTCGTCGGAAAGCGTTTGTACAGATTTTAACCGAGACATATCCTATCGTGTGACAAGCTGTTCATTGCTGTTAGTGGTTCATGTTTTTTTTTTGTTGTTGTTGGCTGCGGAAGCGTAAAGGACAACACTGGTCTCTTTATCAGGACGTACAAACCTCAAGTCGTTTTGAATATGAAGTGGATCCTTCTGAAAAGACTCCTTCGAATCACTGGTTTCACACGCCGAGCTGATGTAGCTGGTCAGACTGTATCTGTACGGACTGTTTCTTTCATTGCGTTTTGTTTCTGTTTCCGTTCGTTTCTCCCCAAGCATTCGATGCATTAAGTTTTCGTTAATGGTGTAGAAGCTCACACTTCTGTTTTCTTACGAGTAAGCTTTAGGACTTGATGTAAACGTCAGGTCGGCATAGCTGGTAACAGTCCACGGCAACGGTGTTCAAACACCAGCTCAGCCACCCTCCCTTTACCTGTCAGGCGGTGGTCAGGCGCCTCCATGAAGTTCACTCAACTACCAGCACGAGGGTTGGTTTTGAATGCCTCCGGCCGGTGTCGTATCCTGCCAGTGTTGACGTTTTTTACATTTTGAGCATCGTCTGTCCATAAAGGATGCACATATCATGTCCAAACCATGCAGCCTTTGCTAGAAAAGAACATCCTTTGATTTTGAGTATGGTATGACTTGGCTATAAGGTCACATTACCCTAGAAGCCTCATAGTAAAGCAGTGTTTATACCTGGTAGACCAGGGGGGCTGATGGGAAATGTAGTCTGAAAGGCCTTGCTGCTAAATAGATTCTGCTAGCGCAACATTTTTGGGATTTTTGTGTGTGTGTGGGAGGGGTGGGGTTGTAGTCTGCTGATAGCACCACGTTACACATGATACTTGTATAGTCGTCCCGTTCTGTGTTGGCAGATCCTCATCTCCTGCATGGTTTTCATGTCGTTCCCTTCGGCCCGAAGTGGGGCGTTAACTTATTTGGTCATTTGCTAAATATCATTTCGACCGTGTCGTGGTTCTGTTCGGTCATAACCTTTTAAACTGTTTTTTTCCCCCCTTTTTTTGTAAGAAGTAGTTTGAGACTAAATGTTGGTCATTTGAATTTACAGAAATAAGACGAAAAAGACAAAAAAAAAAAATGCAAGTTTTGTGGCTGCTCGAGTTTCACTTTACTACTTAAAGCCACCCTGCCAGGTTTCTAGCTGTTTTTTCTAAAGGACGATTTTTCAGCTGATGCTTTGGAAAGCTGGGACACTACTTTATAATTGGGATGGGTGAGACTAAAACAAAAAAAGGGCGGGGGATGGGTAGGGAGGGTTGGTTTTTTGGGGGCCACACCCACACACAGCCTTAAAGTGCCAGAGGCCTCAAATCCTCAAGGGAAATGTCTTTATTTTGTCCACTGGCGTTTGATAGCACTCACTACGAACGGGTTACGTACATGCACACAGTCCAAAAAAAGATGAATACATTAAAAAAAATGACATGCTTACTTTCTATGATGTGTATAATATCTGTAATTAGATGTACAAACTTTATCAGATCACGTCGAGAAGACCTGCGAAGGACGGACTGATACGGATTGAGCATCGATGCCAAATACTAAGATTATTTCAGATGTTCCCTGAGACTCCACAAATGTTGAGATCCGTCTCTTGACATGGTTTTGTATGGTTGGCTGTGTAAATATATTTACTGTTCATGTTTTTTCACCATTTTACTTCTCTCTCTCTCTCGCTCTCTCTGTCTGTCTGTCTGTATGTCTCTCGCTCAGCTCTTCTGTTTGTAGTGAGGCCCTTTTGTTACCAAACCAGAACTTCACATTGAAGTTTTCTTAAGGTTACTGAGTCAAGAGACAGGGTCAGGAGTTGTCTCTGTGTTTTGCAGTCCTTTTTTTCCATCTCTCCGTTCTCACCCTCTTGACTGTTCAACCGACGGAAGGTCTCCAAGGTCTCCGGGTTCCCTAGATACGAAGCAGAGCTGCACGATATGGCCATTACAGTCATATTGTGATTGTAGGATTGTAGAGTGGGTACATTGAAAGCATTGGTGCATCGTGTTTTTGAACTGTGTTTTATATTTGACCTTATACTTTCATAATAGCACTATAGCATTTCCCATTGAGGTCAATGCATTTACCCAACAGATCCTGACAGTTCAGATGAGCCATAATATTTAGGTGTAAAACGTTAAAAACTTTCTCACAAGCAAATCAATTCAAGTGCACCTCTATAATGACTGAAACCCTGCCTTGTTTTTATCGGGTTTTTTTCGGGTTTTTTTCTCTCTCAATGTTTAAAGCACTGGGCTTGGGCTCAAGCCGAGTGCATGTAGTAGTCTGTTTCTCCACAAGGGGGCACTTTTAGTATACAAGACATGTAATTCAGTGATTCAAAATGAGAGGCAAAAATACTTGTCTATTGTCTGATATGAGTGTTGTTCAGTTTACAGTGAATCGAATACTAATACGCTGGATGAAGATTCTACTTGTTTTATCATTGCATCTTATCATAAGATACTTGGATTCCCAGCCCTGATCCGCTGTGATTGGTCAGGACAACCCTAGCAACCAGCAGAACCTGCTGTCATTGGTCAGAATGCCCCTAGCTGGTCAAGACTCACCCAGCACGTCAGGTCCCGCAGTGATTTGTCGATGCGATGCCCAGTGAGGGGTTATAAGATTCGCAGGCCAGTATCGATAAGGATTGCCTGGCGATGTATCGTGCAGCTCTGCTCCAGGAGGGCGTGGTTAGAGGCTATGCAACACTGAGACGCGTAAGCCACAGACACACCAGCCGCAAGCTGAAGAGGCGATAGTGTACTAAGCTTTAGCTGACGTTTTTTTGTCGTTCGGTCACGTGTCTGTGTGCATTTTCGTACTTGTGTGTGCGTGTGTATGCAGCGTTTGGGCTGCCTATCGGCTCCGTTTGGTTCACTCCATGTTTTTTTAGTGACCTTTTTACGAGTTTAGCACCACTTCGAACAGAACAAGTTGGAACCCGCGACAGGCCGCGTCAAAGACTCCGCTTCCAGCCGTCGACACACTCTCCCCTTTCTCCACATCCACGTGTGTGTGTGTGTGTGTGTGTGTGTGTGTGTGTGTGTGTGTGTGTGTGTGTGTGTGTGTGTGTGTGTGTGTG
>JBBJLR010000042.1:25744251-25756812 GCA_037577145.1 Brachypetersius gabonensis | reverse complement strand
ACACACACACACACACACACACACACACACACACACACACACACACACACACACACACACACATACACAAACACTCATACGTGTCAAAGGTCCATGTCATCAGCAACAGCAACAGGCTTCCTAATACAGAAACACACACAGACACACCTCTCTTCCTTTTTTCTAATACACAAACACACACACACTTACATGCTTCAAAGCCTTAACTGGGTTGTACCACACACACACACACACACACAAGCAATCCAAAAGTGCCACACTAAGCTTTCATTTATCCTTTGAAGGGTATCTGGTGTCACACAGATATGGTTATCTCTCTCTCTCTCTCTCTCTCTCTCTCTCTCTCTCACACACACACACACACACACACTCACACACATACACACACACACACACACACACACTAGCTTGAAGCCGCAATGAGCTTTGATTTATCTTGCTAAGTGGACGGCTGCTGAGTCCACAACCCAAAAATTTTATTTTAGTTTGTGGAAACAGGTTTGTTTACTTTGATGGAATCTACAAAATATAGGTCCCTAATACACATAGACACACATAGATGCATACATAAAACACGCACGCACACACACACACACACACACACACACACACACACACACACACACACCAGTCTGGAGTGTGGGGTCGGGTCCTGGTGTTCCAGTGGAGACAGAGAGGAAGATAACACGTGTGTGTGTGTGTGTGTGTGTGTGTGTGTGTGTGAAAGATAATGTGTGTGAGTGTGTATCAGCAAGGGTCAAACCTTGCAATTAACCCCCCCCACTCGCGTCGCTAATTAAGGATTCAAGGGTAGATTTGACAGGGTGGCAGACAGAACACAGTAGCCTTTTACCCTTCACTTACTCTCTCTCTCTTCCTTTTCTGTTTCTCTCTCACGCGCTCATTCTTTCTCACTCTTTCTGTTCTCTGTAGTTTTCTATTTCATTCTTCCTCCTCTGTTCTTTTTACTTTGTCTCTCTCATTCTTTCTCAATCCTTCTTGTTTTCATCCTTTCTCTCTCTCCCCTCTCTTTCTCTCTCTTTCTCTCTCTCACCCTCTCTCTCTCCCTCTCTCACTCCCTCTCCCCCCTCTCTCTCTTTCTCTCCCTCTCTCCTCTCTCTCTCTCTCTCTCTCTCTTTCTCTCCCTCTCTCCTCTCTCTCTCTCTCAGTAGTGGAATGTGTAATTCTCTTCAGATGTCTAGACGTCTGGTTCTATTCACCACCATTGTGAACAGTTCTGACTTTCTCTGTAAATGAGAGTTTCTGCTCCAACTTCATCATCAGCACAGAAATCATCTTCAATTACTAAAATCAGTAAAAACGGAATCCACTGATCAAGTGTACAGGAGTTTTACAGGGAGATTCCAGTGTCTGGATATTTGTGCTGCATGATTCCTGTCTGAGAAGTATCTGATTTTAGCGGGATCCATTTCGGAATCAGTCCTCCTCCTGTTTATAGGTTTCTCTATGCAGACTGGCAGGTTTTGTATCCAGAGATTTGGAATCAAAGCCAGGAATTTCCTCAAGGTGTGTATCTTTTTCACCATTTCTGACTTGTTGAAAAGTTAATTACATGGACTGTCGAGCCTGAAATGAAAAAAATGGCGTAATAGTTTCGGTGCCCATGATTTATCCCTTAGAATAAAACTCCAGTCTCTTTTAATACTGTAAATGTATTTGTAGGCGAAGAATACTGAGTGTGATTTCAGTAGATATTAAATGAGTAGCATGTAAATATAGAAAATGACAGTGTTTTCCAAAACTGTGTATTTCTAGCCACAGCTAAGATCTAAAGTCTAAAAGCTTCAAATTCTGGGCATCTGTTGGTCCCAGCCTCCCTATATCTAGTGTGGCTTCCTCTTCACCAGCTCAGCCTCACAGAATCACCTCGCCCTCATTCAGCGCTCAGTCAGGAGCCCTTACCTAGCAGGGCTGTCTGAGTGGCTCTTTTCCATTATGTTCCTCTCTAGTCGACTGCGGCGGGCGGGAACAGAGAGCTGTGACCCCGCATCAGAGAGCCCTCCGGTTACCGAGAATACAGTGTGAGTCACAGAGGCAATTCAGGCACTTTTCACACACGACGAGGCCAAAAGAGCTGGCCAGCCAACAGCCCCCCCACATAAAGTCCTTATGATAGCTTTATGTGTGCCTGGCTGTGGCGGGGGGGGGGGGGGGGGGGGGGCCCCCTCCCCCCCCCCCCCCCCCCCACCTCCCTGTAATTGGATGGTAAATGAAGGGGAAGAGGGCTTGAAGTAAGACCAGGAGAAATCACACAGGTGTTAAAGCAGTGAGAGTTCGTAGCTCTCCCCTCACGTAGCCACTCAGACAAGACGTCCTTTGTGTCTGAAATCTAAATAGTTTGTCTGAGCTGTGAGGTGAATGTAATGCAATGCAATGCCGTCGGTGCAGCAACTAGCCAACAATGAACCGATGATGCATTTCTGTGAGAATACCTGAGGTGTGATTGTGTGGTTGCTATAAAAAGCGAACATTGGTTTATGGGCAAAAAAACGTTTGTGTTTAAGAAACATTGTTTGCACCGTGGATCCGCAAGTGTGTAACTGTCCAGCTTACATTTGCATCAGATACCAAACATGTCTATTGACCACAGATATCTATGTAATTTACATTTTTGCACTGAATAGACATTTTAAGGTCAAACAAAGCTTTAAAAGCCACTAAAGAGTGAAAGGAAGTGCTTAAGTGCTTTGCTGAATCCAGTCAAGGCTTCAGTAACAGTGTGGATTTACTCATCGTTTAGTTTCCTATTAATTCAGGCCTTAAGGAGGCGCTGGAGTGATGAGAGGATCGATGGGAAGGGGCCGGCGTGGCCTGCTGACAAGCCGATACGGAGGATGGGCAGGGGATATGGAGCTCTGGGTGAGAGACCCAGAGTGTGACTAGTTAGGTGCTTTGGAACATCATTGTTCATCTGTAACTCAAAATTAACGTTTAGAAGCCGCTAGCCATCACCAGCGCTGACAAGAGCGTGATGTAATACATTGGCAATCTCTCTCTCGCCGCTCTTTGATTGAAATCGTGTAAAATGTGCTGATTCAAAACATTCATTCCGTACCACATTTGTATTTGTGAATAGAAGGTGGTGTTTTATGTTGATAATGTAAGCAAAAAAATACGAATTTTAGTTGTAGAGAAATGTACTAACAGTGGAGGTACATAGAACCAGACAACAATTAATTTTATTCACTGTTGACTCCCAGTGAAGCTCCGTGTGTTTATATGGAATGTTGATGAAGGTAACACTGCAAATCATTGCAAAAACTAAGAAAACTATAAAGAGAACAAGAAAAGAGGTACTAGAATCAGCAAAATGACCTGCAGAAAAAGTGAGAGAATTCACTCCTAAAGCTTTCTTAAAACAAGTAAAACTAGATTAATCTAACATGGTCCAGTTTTTTTTTTAAACTATTTTCAAGTTGTTCTTAACATAATAAAAAAAGAAATCTGTTATTTCTTTTTGAGATTTTCTAGCTTACGACTTTTGCATTGGACGTAATGTCAAATCGGAACTAAATCAGTTTTCTTTGGGGACTATTTTGCCTCGCGACGCCCTGCGTGTATCCCTCCACCATGAGGGTTTAGTTTTAAAACCAAAAGCTTCTCTAAAATCTGGTAGAACAACGTCTCCATAACGGTTTCAAAGAATAACTTAATGTCGGGGAGTTTTTAGAGGCAGATGTCTGGTTCCATTCACCACCAATGTGAACTATTTCTCTACCAAACCCACTCTGAATGACTTCGAATCTTGTTGACTGTAGTGCAGAAATTCAGTGGCATTTTCCTCTTAAAATTGCTTTATACAACTGAACACTGTCATTACATTCTCAAATGTTTTGTTGAGAAATAGCTGCTCTCTGTTTCATGTCTGGACCTGCTTGTTTTTTGGTGAGTATCAGATTTGATCTTTTTCAGTTCTTTCTGAATTTTGAACTGGTTTTGAAAGACATTGAACCTCTAGAAGCAGAACACAAGGCTTGGAAATGTGACTAGATCACATTTAAAATGAATAGGAAGCAAATAACAGCTTGTTCTGTTAATTTTTGTTTCTGTGGAGACTATTTTGCCCTGCATGTATCTCTCCACCATGAATGGGTTTAGTTTTAGGACCAAAAGCTTCTCAAAACTAAAACAACAAACATATTTTTAATGTATGTTTCTCCTAATTTCCAAATAATAATATTGTTCATTAAAGCATAATTTAAAAGGAAATGACAAAACATTCAAATAAGAGAAATGATGCAGCGTATACAGAACTGGAATAATCAAAGGAAACCAAAGGAAACTTCTTTACTCTGAAACAAAATGGCCATAATTACCTTTAAGGTAGTTCTAGCAGTGTTTCACCATCCAGCTGGTCTCAGTGTGAGAGGAGAGAGTCGATTACAGCAGTGTTTTTATTCTTTTCCTCATTAAACAAGGTGTGATTCAGCTGATCACTAATCAGTCCCTCAGAAAGCAGAATGAGGTGCTTGTGTAGGAATTTAACTGGACTGGAATGGTTGTCGTTCTCATAGAGATGCTGGTTTAAAAGAAATTGCAGTGGTTTCTTATTTAAGCTTGTATTAAAACATGGCCAACTGTTGCGGCCTCCCACTCTGAATTATTTGCACACGTATGGTGCTGAAATGTTGATAACTCACAAATTCCTTCGTAATGATCTGTAAAGCACATCTGCATTCTGCGATGATGCAAGGCAGCAGCAGAACACCTCAACCTGCTGTTTGATAAGGTAACAGAGCTCCCAGTGGAAACAAGCCAATTATGAGTGTATTAAAAATGCAGATGCAGGAGGCAGGCTATTAAGGAGATAATGAGGGATCTTTAGCTGGGGAAGGAAGGGTTGGTGGACAGGAATTGTGGGCGGGGGGGGGGAGGGGGGGGCTTGCCTGTTTTGAGTTTGATGGATGTCTTAGTTGGTATTTTTGGACATTCAATAAAAAGCTTGAAAGCTAAACTGAAAAATGTATTAGTACAGATCAGTAGGGTAATAAAGTGAGGATAAGGGCATTAAAAGGCATCTTTACTGAAGCTTTAATTGTTTTAGTGTTATTTAGGGCTGCACAGTGTACCGTCTTCTAATCGTTGTTGCAGTATCAGTCTCTGTAATACGCTAATGTGAAAGTTCTCTGAACTAGAGGGTTCTTCTCTATGTTTCACTTAAGGCTGCACAATATATCATCTGCTAATCACTATTGCAGTATCGACCTCTGCAATACTGAAATCGCAACATCTGGCAATATGCAAATGAGCCTATAACCAATCACAGTGTTTCTGAGCGGGCCACCAATCACAGCTCCAGGTGAGTTACTGGGTGTTCTGATGAATCAAGGACTTCATGTGACCCAAAAGATAAATTATTTTAATCTTTAACTGTTAATTAGTGCATGAATGGATGGGGCTAAACTGCTGTCGACAGAATAAGGAGATATTTTTAAGTGTGTTAGTTTTTAAACATCAAAAACATTCAAAATGGGTTGTTTTGTAGTTTCAATATATGGACTTTATGGACAGGGGGAAGTAAATGTCTTTAAAAAGACCTAAAGCCCTTTATAGTGATGTCGTAAACGTCAGATATTAAGGGTTACGTAGAAACACATAAATTATCTTTGGAACATTTTATTTAACATGTGATGATTTTCATGGTAGAGAGGTGGTTTAGTACCAGGAATCCAGGATGCGCCTCATGCTCATGAACCTGGTGCTGCCCATTCCCATCATCTCCCTGAAGCTCCTGTACTCTCCCTGCCTGAAGTACCACATCCTGCCTCTGTAGTGGGGCTGCTCATACATGAGCCAGTGGCCGTCCATCACATGGCAGGAGTGGCAGCCGCCGGACCAGTGGTAGCGGTCCATGATGGATTCGCAGTCGTCAGACACATCCATCATCTGGCCCATGAAGTTCTCCCTCTCGTAGATCCTCATTCTGTAGTTGCCTCTATGCTGTATGGGAGAAGAACCAAGAACGTCACTTTAGGGAGAGTGCTCTCGTTGCATGTATGCACAGTAGGCTAGGTTGATGCTATGCTAGGTGTATGACTGGAAAGTGTGTGGGGTCCATAGATTTTCATTATTTACATCCTGTACATACAGTCGTGTGCAAAAGTTTGTGCACCATTATCAGATGGTGTGTTTTGTTAATGTTCTTTGGTTTGGCTTTATTATTAATATGTTAGCAAATAAATAGAAACTCTAAAATTGGCTGTGAATGCAGTATTTCAGTGTGTCCGCAGTAGAAGATGCATTAACTTACTTCAAAAGTTAACAAAAGATGACAGGGGGGTGTTAAAACTCTTGAATAAAATGGGACCTCTATTCATTTTGTGAAGCTAAAATTGGGTTTCATATAGCAAAGAAAACTCCATTGTTTTGGCGGGTGGCAAATGTATTTGTCGGCCGAACGCAGGATCTGGAGGTGTATTTGTTGTGTTGGGGGTACAAAATGGTCCTCAACAGAAAGTGTTGGGGGCGTGTCCCCAATGGCCCTGACATAAATTATGCCTATGTCTATGCCTACAGCTTTTCCTCTTCTTTCTTGTTTCCTTTTCATCTTAGCACAACTGAAAGATGTTGGTTTTTTCTATGCAAGCAGAATTAGTTGGAATCTTTTAAGAACTAAACATGTAAACATTTTCATCACAGTACTGTGGGAAAGTCTTAGACACCTATGCTTTTAAATTGTAAGCCATTTTTTGTCAGGATGGGATAAATTCTCTTTCTGCTAGCAAAGTTAACAGTAGACTAAATGCAGTAGATTTAGTAAGATTAATGCAAAAACATGCACTGCTCATCTAAACAGTTTTACCTGCAAGTGCCTAAGACTTCCTAGTACTATATGTATTGCCCTGCCTGTTGTAGCAGGAGTTCAATTATTGATATATTTAATTGATCCCAGAGGACATAGCTTGAGTTTTCTGCATTTAACCCATTCGTCTGAGTGAAGCAGTGGGCAGCCGACAACACACCTGGGGGCAGTGTATATTTTGCTCAAGGGTACTTCAGTGGTGCCATTATCGGTCCTGGGATTTGAACCCATGGTCTTCAGAACACAAGGGCAACTCCCTAACCATGAGGCCGCCAGCTGCCCCTATGTTTGCATTGTATAATTATGAACAGACATCACTCGCAAAACCTAAACTTTACACTGTCTTTGTCAAATCAAAGCTGAAAGTTATACCATGGGGATCATGCGGCAAGACCTGATCCAGTCACTCATTCCCCACATGCGCATGTAGTCGTTGTACTCGCCCCTCCTGATGAAGTATCCGTTGCCCATGTAGTTGGGGCGGTCGTAGACCATCCAGCAGCCGCTCTCCACCCTGCAGGAGTGGCAGCGGCTCAGGTAGGAGGACATATCGGAACAATCACTGCTGCACTCATAGGAGCGGCCCATGAAGTTCCTGTCCTCGTAGAAGATGACCTGTTTGGAAGGAAAGGGCACAGTGGTTGAGAACCAAAACAGGACTGTACAACTGAAGTGGTTCCATCTGACAGTTCGGAGCGGATCGTCGGTGTACTTACTCTGCCCATGGTCATGGTGAGTTTGGGTTAGGGTTACCAGCTACTTTGCCCGTTGGTGCAGCGTCCGGCTGGTGTACTGACACTCTGCCCCATTTAACCCTTGCATTTATACCTCTTCACAACCAAAGATTATGTGCCTACTATTGTGAAAAACCCTGACCAAGCAACATGACACAGAGGCCCATGGACAGATGAAGGGCTTTCGCTACATTTCCATGTGACTCAGTCTCCAGAAGACTTCACAATGGGCCCCATGGGCAAGACAATGCAGCTCAACTGTAGTCTTTATATCCTATAGGCACACCGTTCACCAGGACCATAAGCTTCTTTTGTTATTTCGGGGCTATTTAAATAGCTTTTGTGGGTCCATGATCTCTCGCACTGTACAGCAGATTGTGGGTATTGTGGCTGTAAAGGCCTTCTTTGCTGTTCGCCAGAGAAGCCTCTGAGAATCTTCACCTTCTCAGAAAGGCATGCAGTGTTATCATGAGCCCCACAGGCAAACACTTCATTATAACTTGCACATGTTGAAGTATTTATGAACAGGCATTCATTATTACTCACATAGAATTCGAACTTCAAGCTCAAAGAATGAAGTCGTTTTATTCAGTCACATGCAAGTGTAGGTGGAACACATTTCTATATATTCGTAATGTACCATTACTGTTTACATGCTAAATTTACGAGGTCAAGTTGAGTTGCATAGATTTGTATAGCAAAGAAAAGTAAGCAATTATAGTAACCATATAATTAAAATAGAATAAATGTAGGACCCAGGATCAATTAAAAGAAGTCAAGCAAAGATAAACAAACAATATAAAAAAGGCAATATAAAAGAATGCATCATTTTTGTGGCAAATCTTACTTATAATGTACTAAAAATGTTTTCCAGTAAACTGAGCAAATACATTTGAATTGTGCACTAAATATAGAAAAGAAATATTTAAAATTTAAATGTTCATAATGTTTAAAGGGGACATATTATGCAAAACTCACTTTAAAAAAATAACAGGTTATAACAGGTCTATGGGCTACAAAACATGTTCATGAACTTCTTTGCACAAAATCACTCTCTTCGTAAAACCAGCAGACAAAATGATGGATCTTCAACTAATCTGGTGTTGGGGCACAGCAGAGCGCACCGTACTGTATATGTTCACGGGAACAAAACCCGCATTTTACACCATGATCAGTGTATTTTCACGCCAATTGCCTTAACTAATAGTGGAGCCTGTTCAGAGCGAGTTTTTGCCACTGCAGTGGTCAGACACGTCTGAGTTCAGAATACATAAAACACATGCAACAGGCTAGTGGGGTAGTGGGTGGGGTCTCGACAGATGAGGGGCGGTTCTATGCAAATCGGCTCAGTTTGACATCACACTGGTCCCTCTGTCCAAACGTCTCATTTCGAAAGAGCCTGAAACTCTGAAACTGGGAAGAATAAAGCTGGTGAGTCTCTTTATGTGAGAGCGATTTTGTGCAAAGAACTTCATGAACATATTTTGTAGCCCATAGACCTTTTATAACTAAAGTGTGTTTTGCATAAAGTGTCCCCTTTAAAATAAAATCGCCATAATTATTTTCTCTGCTTGTATTTTCACTTCATCAATTAAACATGCCACTTGATGGGGTGCTCAAACATTTGTGAATGATTCTGCCTCGTCTTTTGCAAAATATTTAATTCATGGAGCATTTATCATTGATTAAAAGTTAATATTTGAATATGGACTTTTTCTGGTGCATTTATAAATCTGCACTGATGCACTTAATAATACACTGTAAGTAAAGTGCTAATTGAGTCCTTATTAGGCCTTTTATTCATACTGCTAATGAGAGACTGCCTTTAAAATGAGCACACTGCTTTATAAATATTAAATGATTTTTTTTTCTCAAATTGTTGGTTTAGATGTTTTATTAATTCTTTGGTTTGTGCATACTGGGACAAATCAGTGTGAGTGCAAGCAGATGCTGTGTAGTACAGTGGACCTGTCACTGTTATTCAGTTGATCGCGGTTAATTCTCAGTTGTTAACTTTCATAAGCATATGTTTGTTTTCAGTCATATAAATAAATAGCAGAAAACTCATGTATGTTCTTTATGGAAATGTATGGTGCTATAACACCTTTAGGGAGTAATGTTTGCTTTTTTGATGTTTGTTAACATCTTTAGAAGGCAGATATGAGTAATTTTTTTATTATTTAAGATTTGTTAACACCTTTAGAGGGCGACGGTGAATAATTTTTGTTTTTTTTATGTTTGCTAACACCTTTAGAGGGCAGCAGTGAGTAATGTTTGTTTATTTGTTGTTTGTTAACGCCTTTAGAGGGCAGCAGTAAGTAATGTTTGTTTATTTGTTGTTTGTTAATGCCTTTAGAGGGCAGCAGTAAGTAATGTTTGTTTATTTGTTGTTTGTTAATGCCTTTAGAGAGCAGCGGTGAGTGATGTTTGTGTATTTGATGTTTGTTAACACCTTTAGAAGTCAGCGGTGAGTAATGTTTTTGTATTTGATGTTTGTTAACACCTTTAGAGGGCGGCGGTGAGTAATGTTTGTGTATTTGATGTTTGTTAACACCTTTAGAGGGCGGCGGTGAGTAATGTTTGTTTATTTGATGTTTGTTAACGATTTTAGAGGATGATGGTGTGCGACCTTGGCTTATTTTTGTCATGGGTGTGTCTGTTCATGTTTTTGGATTTAAACGCTGTTTACTTGCATTATACAAGTAGGACTTGAACAGTATGGCCTTTTTGTGCAGTTTGTTTTAATGAATCAGTCGGCTAATTTCAGCAGGAAATTTACGGGTATTTTCTTTATTAAAGTTTTCTTTGTTGCTACTATTCAGAGTTCTTTCCTATTGCACTGCTTCAGTCTAAACACATTTTTCCCCACTTCTCGTCTTTTTTTCCTCATAATTTGCTGCAGTCTAACAAGCATCAGTATGACTGTCCACTTTGAAATTCACACGCACACTCATACACACACACACACACACACACATACACACACACACATACACACACACACATTTTCAGCCTTCAAACAGGCCTCTCTAACAGTACTTTCGCTTCAAAGTGACTCCGTTTGTGCTGAATGAAGGCTGTTTTATCTGTCTGTTTTAAAGCTCCAGGTGAACTGTGTGCTTCCAGATGCAGGTTTGAGATCCTGCAGATGGTTGAACCTGAAAGGAAGGGATGAGATGAATCAACTGGGTTCATATATTAGTCTTTATTGCATTTCAGTGGACATGCATCTCTCTTTTGATCTTTCAAATGGCTAAAGAGAAGTTGCACCACTTTTTCAAAATTTCAGCCTAATTAAATGGTTAAGACTTTGTTCAGAGAGGGTTTGACGTGAAACACTACGTTCTGTAGTCAGATTTGTCCACAGTGGTGCTGAATGGAATCAGACATCTGCCTCTAAAAGCTTCTCACAGAAGGTTATTCCATAAATGGTTATGATGGCGCTGTCCAATGTCTTTGCTTTTGGTTCTTAAATGTTTGGTGCAGGGCGTCATATAGTCCCCAAAACTGATTACGTTCAGATTCACTATTTTACCATCACCAACATCCATATAAACATTCATATACGTAAAACTATGACGTGAATGTTCACATATGAATCTCTCCCTCTCTCTTTCTCTTTCCCTTTCTTTTTCTTTCTCTTTCTCTTTCTCTTTCTCTCTTTCTCTCTCTCTTCTCTTTCTCTCTCTCTCTCTCTCTTTCTCGCTCTCTCTCTTTTTCTCTCAGGTGGAGGAGATACGAGGCTTTATCGACTCGCTGGCAGAGAAGGTGGAGGAGGTAAAGAGGAAACACAGCGCCATCCTCGCCGCCCCAAACCCGGACGAAAGTAAGACCCCATTAATACGGTTTGGAACTGAAAATATAGGTTCCCAGTTAGAATCAAAAATTTTCCTAAACCTTGACCAATCTGCAATGACATGTTGGGCTTATCTGCCAAGGCCAGTTTTAGGGGAATATGTAGTGTGTCAACATGTTAATATTTATTCAAGGGGTTGTAAAAATGACAATCCTAACATTTAACACACCCTCTGTTGTTGTAGATCACTTTGTGTTTTGGCTTGGTTTGGTATTGTAGTATCGTTCTTTGCAATACTGATATCGCAACAGGTGTCCACATGCAAATAAACCCCTATCCAATCACAGTGTTTCTGGCAGGGTGACCAATCACAGCTCCAGGTGAGTTACTGGGTGTCTTTATGAGGTCATGTAATCCAGCAAAGTCTCATTTGAACCGTTGAATAAAAGTTAAAGGTTTTGTTGGTTTTTGTGTGGTTAAAGGTGTTAGTAGTAAAGGTGTTGGTGAATGGGCGGGGCCAAACTCCTGCAGAAATAAGGAGATATGATTAAATGTGTTGAAACGGGCTGTTTATGCGCAACCTTAAGTGAAACATAAAGAAGAGCCTTTTAGTGGAAGTTGCTTTGGTGAACCACAAGATGTGTCCATGTGAGGAAATTTACATAATGTTTAAATATTCTAAAAATAAAAACATAAAAGTAGTGAGGAAACGGCACTTTATGTGAAAGTTCTCTGAGCTATTAAAGGAACAAGAGGGTTCTTCTGCAGCTCAGAGAACTTCTGCTAAATTACATCATTGTTAATGAAAGACCTTTTTTTAGCCCCTACAACACACACACACACACACACACACACACACACACACACACACACACACTCACACACACTGTCCGTGTTATCACCTGTATGTCCCAGGTCCCATGTGAGTCATATGTGTGTAAAAGTTCTCGTGCCCCCCCTGTGCTCTTTCTCTTCTCTGCCTCTGAGACTGATGTGACCCCGCACTGCCCATGCAGGAAGTGCCAAAGCCCCCCCAGCTGCTGCTGCCTACCCGGCCCGACCCGACCCGTATCGATCACCTCTTTCACTCTCCCTCGCTCTCACATTCAGATTTCGGCTCTTTGGTTTGGCGTGGAGGTGTGTGTGTGTGTGTGTGTGTGTGTGTGTGTGTGTGTGTGTGTGTGTGTGTGTGTGTGTGTGTGTGTGTG
>JBBJLR010000042.1:25725695-25736408 GCA_037577145.1 Brachypetersius gabonensis | reverse complement strand
TATATATATATAAAATCAGGTCTTGTCATATTTTTTTGTTGTTGTAGTATTCTAATGAGTACTACATTAATGGACTGGTACACACCCAAATTCAACATTGTTTACCTTACCATGGGTGCTGGAATTTTAATTGGTGCAAGGCTCCGCGGACCGGAAGGAACCATATTTGTAAACGTTGAAAACGTTACTCAAATTAGCAACGCATTTGCGCAGTGAAACCTGTACCACATACGCCAGTTCTTGCATGTGTTCCGCTTATGTCAACAGTTTATGCCACTTATGCAGTTGGTATTGGCCAGAGATGTCATAAAGTTCTTAATTAATCTGACATGCTATAAAATCCCAAACCCAGACACTTCCACACTTCCATTCCATGAAACAAGTCATGTCTTATTGATGAACAGAATTGTGCTCTCACTTCTTTCAGCTGTAAGTTCTCAAAGCGATCATAAGTGAAGGAAGCGGAATAATTTTGCAGTCAAGTAGTGGCTGTTTGTTTGAAATGAAAGACAAAGGTGTCTGTCCGTAACCCCTCTGCGCTTTCACTTTACACACAGACACCTCATAATGCATTACATAACAGACTGAAGGGAAGCGAGGCCATTTTATTGGCCTTGCACCAATAAAGCAGCCTTGTCTGTGTTTAATGATGCTATCTATAGAAGCTGCTTTTCGGCGTCTGCTCTTCTCGCCGCCTATTGTCTGTGCAGAGCGGAGGGGAAAGTCGTGAGAAGTGTTCCACAGTTTTAATGAAACTGCGATTGATGAAGACAACACAAGGTTATAGTTTTATTCATACAGCTTTGACCCCTTAGATGTCTGATGTTAATGTTTAGGTGAACTTTTGGTGAAAGTTATTTAATTATTTACATGAACTTACATAATTAAACGGTTTACCGCCATGGGAAAAAATAAGATAAAATAAGAGCATACATTTTTTTGCAATTTATGGGAGTGTGTCTGTGTAAAAGGTGCAAGTCATTATTGTTTTGTACACTATTGCTTCAAAATTGATTCAAAATTCCAAACAAATAATGGGCAAAGAAAATTAAAACATAATACATATAAATAATTTATTGCACCTCTGGCATTTTTTTTTTCCCCCACAGCAA
Source organism: Brachypetersius gabonensis (assembly GCA_037577145.1). Lineage (NCBI taxonomy): Eukaryota > Metazoa > Chordata > Actinopteri > Characiformes > Alestidae > Brachypetersius > Brachypetersius gabonensis. The sequence continues at coordinate 25,735,296 of JBBJLR010000042.1, read as the reverse complement.
TAGCTCAGAAGAGAATAGCAACCTGTGCATTTTACTCACACACACACACACACACACACACACACACACACACACACACACACACACAACCGCAAATTTGTCATATTTACAACAGAGCTTAATGTTAATGTAAAAGTAAACTGGAAGATTTTTGTTGCAGATACAATTAAATTATTGCTCTTCTTAATTTTCATTATTATTATTATTAAAGGTGAATTTTGGAGCCACTTCTCCTCTGAGGCTGGGTGAAAAATTGGCTCTGAATAAGACGTGAATGTAAATCTGAGAAGAGACATGTTTAGAACCTCAAGAGGTTTAATAAAAAGGCTTCATGTCTCATCTGTGGGCTGGAAGGGTTGCTTTTGATAAATACCCACATTGTTACTACTTGTCTTCAAGTTCTTTCAGGAGGGGTAATTGAGGTCAAAAGCAAATGTGTGTCTTTTGACCATCTCTCTCTCTCTCTCTCTCTCTCTCTCTCTCTCTCTCTCTCTCTCTCTCTCTCTCTCTCTGTATCTGTCTCCCTCTCCCCCTCTCCCTCTCTCTCCGTCTCCCCCTCTCCCTCTCTCCCTCTCCCTCTCTCTCTCTCTTCCTCTCTCTCTGTCTCTCTCTCTCTCCCTCACCCTTTCTCTGTCTCTGTCTCTCTCTCTCCCTCACCCTCTCTCTCTGTCTCTCTCTCCCTCTCCCTCTCTCTCTCTCTCTCTCTCTCTCTCTCTCTTTGTCTCTCTCTCTCCCTCACCCTTTCTCTCTCTCTCTCTCTTTGTCTCTCTCTCTCCCTCACCCTCTCTCTCTGTCTCTCTCTCTCCCTCTCCCTCTCCCTCTCTCTCCCCCTCTTACTCTCACTCTCTCCCTCTCCCTCTCTCTGTCTCTCTCTCTCCCTCTCCCTTTGTGGCTCCCTCATGCTGACGGCTGGAGTCAAATGCCAGCCTTGTCACGGAACTAATATCTTTATCTCCGGAATATTCCATTAAGCGTCGAATCAATCAAAGTCCAAGACCTTCCGCACCCAAGGCTAATGCTGGCTGATCTCACAGCGTCCTGCGACTGTGAGAGCTGCGGAGAGGAGAAGAGGCAGAGAACTATACAAAACAGGGCCGTCCTGAATCAAATGGGAAATGACCGAAGAAAAATAAATCCCTTTTAAATTTCCCATCAGATTTGCAGTGGAGTTCATGAACTGTTTAATTAAACTGTCAGAACGGGAAGACTGTGAAGTCCTTTTAGCTTCAGTGGCTGTTTTAGGTGCTGTTTGCTTAGTCCTGGAGTGACTTTTTTACTTCCATTTGGGCGTTTTAATCTTTTTACTGTTATCTGTGAAAATGGTTTTGTTTGTCCTTCCTTTTACATTTGGAGAGAGAGCGAGCGAGAGAGAGAGAGACAGACAGACAGACAGACAATTCAGACAATTTAGCCATCAATGACCCTGAATTAAACTGTAGTTGGGGACGTATTTGCTTGGACTCAGTCTAGATCACAGCCCAACAAAATCTGAACTCACCTATAGCCTGAAAACATTTCATCCAAACCCAGTTATAGCTTGACAAAATTATGTCCAAAAAACCATCCAAATTGGACTGTAGCTTGGCAAATTTCCATCTGAAGCCAAGCGTGGCAAATTCTGTCCAAAACCAACTAGAGTCTGAACTCAAATATATATATATAATTCTGTTTAACACTGATTATAAAAAATGAGACTTTGACAAACTTTAGCAGCCAAGTGAGCCATCTACCATCTGATCATGTATAAACAAAACTAAGAATAGAATAATTAACAGCCTTCATAAATACATGTGTGTGTTAAAAGGAATTTATCAGTTCAGTTGATGTTTAGTAGGCTTTAGTCTGGAGCACTGTTTAGAATTCTCAGGCTGACTTTATGAACTACACCCAGAGGGAGCCCAGATTGCAATAAAGATATCAGATCAGTTCAGTTACATTTGGAAAACCTGAACTCAATCTCGACAAATATTTGGGAAAGAATGTCTAAATTCAACATAAACAGTCATATCTCGTAATTTCAGCAATTTTGGATGTCTGGACCTGATCCAGTGGAATTGAAGCACTACTTGAGGGGCTACTAAATGTAGACCAGGACACACCTGATTTCAAGCTTGTGTGTGTGTGTGTGTGTGTGTGTGTGTGTGTGTGTGTGTGTGTGTGGTATATTTGTTCTGTATGCCAGCAGTTCTGTGTACTCATGTCTGCTAGAACAACAGGCAACTGGACTTCAGCAGATCAATACGGCAATGGGTCATCACAATCAATACATTTACACTACAAGCCCTCAGCATGAGAGGGAGAGAGAGAGAGAATGAGAGAGAGAGAGAGAGAGAGAGAGAGGGAGAGGGGGAGTGAAGGAGAAAGAGGGAAAGAATGATAGAATATGAGGAACAAGACAGAAGGAAAGGCGAGAGACAAAATAGAGGACAGAGAGAGAGAGAGAGAGAAAGTGAGGGAAGAGAGAGAGAGGAAAAAAACAATGAGGAGAAGGAGAGAGAGGGTGGGGTGGAGAAAGACAGAGGAGAGAGAGAGAGAGATCTATTTTTGGCATCAGGGTGGCAGCGACGCTCTCCTGACACATTTCCTCTGTATTTAAAAACAGCAGTGAGGGGAAAATGTGCCGAGCATCTAAATGTGAAAGTGTTCGCTCGCAGTGAACCGTGAGGTTTTGACAAACCTAGCAGCACTCTGGGTGTTAGCATATCTGCTAAAGTGTGTTTCACCACACACAGGAACAGGCAGGTGATGGGGCTGCCAAAGCCTTGCAGTCAACAGGGCGTCACTTCCAGGCTAAAGCACAACGTAAAATCCACAGTGTTAAATGTCCACCCGCGGCGTTATTAACTCCTTCCAGCGCGATTCAGGCAGATCAGTTCCTAACCAGGTTAAGAAACGCTTCTCTCACAAAATGACAATGCTAATCCTGCTGTTCGGGAATAGGAGGTTTATGAAGTGTTGGCTATTGTCAGATGTAATCTCTGGAAATGTTTTTTTTTACTTTTTATTGCTTAGTAGTGTAAAGGAACCGGAAAACTAATGCCAAAGTTCTGCCAGTGTTTCAAACTCATACCCCACATGTAAAAGTGGGCATTCTTTTAGATGTAATTAGAGATATTTGCCCATTCTAAAAGTATAATAAAAATGCAAAGCAATATATCTATATTCTGGCTACAACAGTTTAACCCTTCCCTTTAAACTTCAATGATAACATTTTTTAACAGTTTTAGATTACATCAAATATGGTGATTTCGCATTTGGATGATCGGCACATTCCCCTCAGGGCTTTTAAATACAGAGGAAATGTGTGAGGATTGTGTTGCTGCAACCCTGATGCCAAAAATAGATCTCAGTACCCAATCACAGTATTTGCATATTGAACATTTCTGTGACATCAGTTTTGCCGAGAGCACCATTGTGATTAGCAACAGTTAATACATATTTATATGACAAACATCATGTCAGAGTAAAACCTTGTATCTTAAGCTACTGTTAGCTGTTAGGACTTTATTCTAAGTCATTTTGCACATTTCTGTCCATCCAGTCATGATCTTACATTATATAAAGACCAGTTTATGTGTATCTGGCCAATTGAAAGTTGCTGATGGTTTAATCCACATATGGTGAAATAATTAGTCATAGACTCCCTTCAGTAGACAAACAGCATTTTATTTGTCTCTGCACTAAATCCTAACATTACAGCTGTCTTTCACCACACTTGTCCTCAAATAATCTATCACCTCCTGCCTGCCAGCTGAGGGAGAGGCAGCTCTGAGCACAAAGCTGATGAAGACGGATGGCTCCTGAGTAGGTGCAGACATGGTTGTTTTGATAGCTCTCAGATCGCATCTATCTTACGACTCCTGGATCTGTGGCATGCCTTCAGGCTATGCTTCTTACCAGCTAACACACAGGCACGTAGGAAAAAGCCCTGTGGGTGGGGTTGGCGAGGGTTTGCTGTTGTGGTGCAGTTTGGAGACTGGTGTCTATCAGCTTGGCTCAGTTCCCTTTGATATATTTAAGGTGTTTTTTTAAGATAGATGGCAGCTATCATAGTCTGAGGCACTATTTCTCAGGTCCTGTCCCCAGAGAGGCCATTCTTTGATCTTCCCTGCTCCACTGGATCCATCAAGTGCCTGTTAATGGACCCAACCAGACTCCGCCCACAAAGGTGTTCTTCTGGTAGCAGCTGTTGTGATGTTGGACTACAAAAACCCAAATAGTTGAGCATTCATTATTTCAACTAAAATGTATTTGACAGGGGTGTGTGTTTTGTGTGTGTAATTTTAGCATGATGTTTCCAACAATCCTTGCCATGCAGGGCTTAATATGGGTGGCAACCTTTTTAGAGAGTCATCATCATAATAATCATACTGCGGGTAATTCTACATGAACAGATAGTTTAAAGTAGTGGATGCTCATCAGCACAGTTTGATGGAAAAGTTTGTTGTTACCATGTGACAGTTAGCATGGCTGGAAAACGTTAACAATAAACATTACCTGTTGGAGGAAAAACAGTTCTGTTATTGAATTTAAATCAGTTCAATTTTACAACCAAGTTGTCACAAAGCAGCCGTACAGAGTCAAGGTTCAAGCCCCTAGTGAGTAAGCCAAATGCGACAGAGGCAAAGACGCAAGCTGTAGGAAGAAAACTCGGGAGGAACCAAAACTCAAAAAGGGAAACCCACCCTCCTGTAGTCGACCTGGAGAGAAAGACAAAGGGGTCTTTTTGGGATAAATGGGGACAAGAGATGTCTTTCCTTTGTAGAAATAGTCTTCTGAACAACCGTTATCTTAAAGGTTCTTCAGCATTATGCAAAGAATGTTTTCTGGTACTGTTCTAGCTCAGTAATATACCATCTGAAACTGAACTCAGTGTTTCAAACCTATTCTAAACAAGGATCTACATTAAATGTGATCAGGCCACCGACGTTCTGTGAGTTTGTCCAATCTGGCAACATGTTTGGGCAATTTAATAATGACTGAAAAGTATAAGAGTAAATGTAGCATCACTCTGGGAAAATTTGGTGTTTACTGACCAAGTTTGATCACCTTGCTGCAACAGAGGGCATTTCTAGTGTAGGTGAGGCTTCTATGAATACAGAATTATGCCTTTGGGTTTTAGTCTAGCAACGTCACGGCAAGTAAAATCTGATGGATTTCTGCAGTAAATTGCTTCTCCTTTCCCAGTGGCCTCATTTATGTCCGGTGTTCTCTGGATGCAGACATAAACAAGTCTTGTAATATAAGTTAGCTTGCTGGTACTTTGCTCCAGAGAGCTAGACTTTGCTTGTTAAGTGGTCAGGACTCCTCTGTGAATGGACTGTATTGGATGAGTCCAGATCCCTCAATCTGTGTGAAGTGCTTTATGGTGGAATTGAGGAACAAAAGCAGGCATAGAAGAAAAGGAAGGCTTCGTGCTTGTTGTAGCAGTTTAAAACAGCTATTCGCTCTGACACATCCAAGCGCTAAACAAAATAGCGTAGCCATGACAACACTATCTTAATGAGTCTAATAAGCAGGTCCTGAGGCTCACTGTGGGAACAGGGGAATGGCTTTATGAATGTGGGATTCCGTTAGGCGGCTCACATCAACGTAGGTTCAGCGTTTACTTGTACGGGCGTATGAAATTGCTTCTCGGATTTCGGTTTGCGTTCAGTGGAACGGGAAGAAAAAAACGAGAAGTCGTTTTCAGAATTTATGAGAGCACTTCGTTTTTTGTCAGCTAATGCATAACAAACTCAGGAGGCTCATTTTCTAACAATGTGACCTCGTTGAGGCTTCTGACCACCTTTAAGCGACTGTTGCAACTAAAATGGGAGGTGAGGGGGGTTGCCATAGACACAGTGGTTTATGTGTTCAGAATAGAAGATTCATTACAGAGCAGTGGGTCAACCTCTCCCCTTATTGGTCCTCGCAGAGATATCAGAGGCACGCAGAAAACTACAAAGACTACAAAGACGTGGCAGCACACAAAGGAACTGAAAATGTGTTTTGTTTTGCCATAAAAGCTGAAATCATTAGGTTTTTAAATCAAATGAGGGACGGATGAGTTACAGCTAACACTGTAGCTAACAAATGCGATGTTGATTACTTGTAATCTTCTGCTTTAGGGCTTATGTCCTGTTAGTCTTGTCTTCTGTCAGAGAAATATAGTTTTACAGTTTCTGGCCTGAGCTAACATAACACGTATTAGTAGCCTTACAAATTCCTAGCTTTATAATGGGGTTGAGCTGGTGGAAAGTGCCGGCAAAGGAGGATCCAGGGCTCGGATGACACCAGGCGGGCGCCATGGAAAAAAAAAATGGCACAATTACTGGCCGCTATTCGTCTCGCGCTAGAGGGAGCTTCCATCTGAGACCACAGGCAGAGAGCAGGAGAGACACAACCACTCCCCTTACTTGTTCATCAGATAACACGATGTGTCCTACACGCACGCACGCACACGCACACACTCCTGTGCTCAGCTAGTGTAGTGCCGGTGGAGCAGCTGTAGCCGAAGTGAGTATGCTGGTCACATCTCATCTCAGCTGATTTGTGATCTGATAAACCCGTATGAAGTCTTGATCTAAAACGATTCAGAGTTATCTGACTCACGCAGACCCTTGACCAAAATGCTTTGAGAAAGTATCAAGCCACCCCTCACTTCTTTATATTTTGCTTCCAGGCTTCCTTGTATTTGTAATGTGGGAACAATTCTCCAGGCGTCTGTCGTTTGCAGTCCAGTCCCTGAACCTGACAAGTTCAGAGGAATGTTGTTTGTTTGTCAAGACACACAGTGACCTAAGTATGAATCATTTAGGCAGAACAAAACTCAGCTAACTGAAGTCCTGAACCAGTGAAGAACCAGGAGCAGGTGATTTCAGATGATCAGGCGGTGATCAGTATACTGGTGGAGCTGAATGCTGAGTGGTTGGAACTCCTTTATCTTTACACACTTCGTTTCTTTCATTTAATTTTCTCAATGTGCCAAAGAAAAGACAGGTATTAATATTATTTTGGCACCAACAAGATGATTCGAAGCAAAAAATAAAGAAGTAGATTCCGTGGACAGTTTTATTTGATGCAGGAAGGCAGTTTGCTTTTCTTGTTTGAGAAAAAGCTCAACCTTTACAAAGACTCCCCTTTGATGCTACATTAAAACCTCATTTCCACAGGCGTATTAAATCATTTTCCTCTACGTTGGTCATTCATTTTGAGTTAGCAGCTCTAATTAGCTTAAGTCACGCTAAATTTCCTTTGTGAGCTTTCTCCAGTTATTCTTTTTCTTCTTCCTCTGTCATGTAAGGCCTGTAATCATATGGATGGGGAGTTCTTCGATTGTTTCCTTCTTTGCCTGGGAAATGGTTTCCTGTGCAGTTGCATCAAATAATTGGAGAAATGCAGAAATGATCCAGTGTGTTACACAATTAGAAAAGTTGGTTATACCAACTACAGCAATACACCACATCAATACCACTTTTTCATTTGTGATACCGATACCGCAGCCTTGAGTATCTGCCGATTCTGATACTAATCCAGTACTGTGTTTTGCCCTCTCTTCAACAGTTAAGCTGTTAATAAGTGCGCTTTAAATGCAAAATTACTCTCTGCCTCCTCCAGGCGATGTTTAGGAAATTAAATTCCAGTTTCTACACCCATAAAGTGCAAAGTGTGTCCATTTTGGAGTTCTACATGCATGGTTGAATCTCCAGTTGCTCTTTGTTGGCCATGTGTTACATTGTTTGAGTTCAGGAGTCTGTATTTTAAGTGCACTCTGTAGGGAGCAGCGAGCCGTTTGGGACGCAGCCCTGCTGCTCATCTGTATTACTCGTGTTCTCATCTGTGTGGCAAGTTGCTAAAAGTTTGTCTCTGCATTTATGTGATTGTTCAGGCCTTTTCATTTGTCCAGTCCAGTGATTTTGTTCTGTATCAGACAATTTAGAGATGGTGCTTCACTAGGTTCTCTAGCAGAGGACACTTCCTGGCTCCAAGAGGTGGACATTAAGCCCGTAAATGGCCAGTTTAGACTTCTATTCCTAATTCCTGTTATTTTTTCCAGTTTGTAAAAAGTTAATTCGCTCCATTTACTCTGTATTTACTCTACACATGTACCGTTTACTACAAGTACTATCTACCAGGACCCATTTTAGTTCTTACTTTTACTTTCTAAAAATGTTTTGTTGTATTTTGTTTACTGTATCTTATCGTGTTGGTTTAACTCCTGGACTTTTTGCTTATTTTTTAATCCTTTTTGACCTCTGCTTTTGAGAAGAATAACACACTTTAGCTCCAGTGATAATAGACATAGGCACCAACTAAAGGGGGCATCAGATCTAAATCTGGACGGGCAACATTCATGCAAATGTGCTTCATAATTCTGGAGGAAGGATCTGACTACTTTGTGATTTCTTGACCTTTGATGTTGACTCCTTTTGCAAGGGCTTGGTAATATATGTAAATGTGTTCTTGGTATGATATTTAGATGACAAATTGCTAACTTACCTTTGTCTGGAGATGCTAAATGGGCAGGTCAAGCCCTCGGAGGGGGTTAAAGAAATGAGATAGCTTTAGGACGAGGGTATGGATCATTTTTTTGGTTTGTGACTTCATGGTCCTCTGGAGGACAAAGTGCCAGATCCATAAAAGGCAGACCAAACACATTTCCAATCAAAGTCAGTTTTTATGTACTGCTTCATAAATTACTGGTTCAAGACTAGTTGGATTTAGAATTTTGTGAAAAAATCAGAGACCGTGCTCTCTGTAAATATTGCTGCTCCTTTTTTGGTATTTTTGGTGTTTTGTTGTCCAATTTTCTCTCCAATTTATTATTTTAGTCATAAGCCCTATTGGCAGTGTAGCAGTGTTCTCCTCCAGCAGCAGGGTTCCTCTCCAAAGGCAGTGTTCCTCTCCATTAGCCATGTTCTCCACCAGTGACATTGTTGTTCTCCACTGGTGCTGTTCTTCTCCAATGGCTTGATTAATCATATAATGGATACTGACAGTAGTAATCCCAGAGCAGTTGACCCTACTTTGCAAAGTGTGCCTTTCTGCTTGACCTTAATACACTGAATTTTAGCTTTATGACCGACTGTGCTGTGCTGCTTATTAACACAGGCGGTACAGTGTCCCGGGATATAAATAATGTACAAAGCTGGAAAGCAGCAGACAGCCCTGGCATACTGAAGGGTTGCTGTTAACATTGGGAATGTCAATTTCAACTCTGTACAGAGCAGCGGTGGTTGTTGAAAGGAGTGTAGAGCTTTCTGAGAAGGTGAAGGCCAGAGAGCATGTTCTGTCAAAAAAAAATCCTGCAAAGCAGTCAAAGCTAATCAAAGATTGTGGACCAAAGCAAAGTGTAGTAGATGCATTTGGGACACAAGTGGGATGGTAAGTAGCATGAGAAATATGGAGAGATAGAAACTTCATAATGTATGTAGTAATGTGTTTTTTTGCATATTTTAGTCAACTTACCTCACAGCTTCCAATCACACCACCTCTCTCATGAATGGCAGTGTGATGTTATGTCTGGTGTAAATCTAAGGAGAATATGCAAACACACACACACACACACACACACACACACACACACACACACACACACACACACACACACACACACACA
>JBBJLR010000042.1:25707575-25719946 GCA_037577145.1 Brachypetersius gabonensis | reverse complement strand
TAGCGGTCTTGGGAATCGAACCTGGACTTTCTGATCACAGGGCGAATGCCTTAACCACTAGGCCACCAGCTGCCCTGTTGATGATGGTAAAATAGTGGCATATCTGAAAAAGAAGGAACTATAAAGGATCCCTTTTCAATACAATCTATCATAAAACAATGTCTCCCAGTCATAAGCATTTCATGGAACAACTTTATGTGAGGGTCTTTTAAAGGCAGACGCCTGGTTTCCTTCACCACCACTGAACAATTCTGACTCTAGAGCTTGAGTTCTAGATCGGGGAATTAAACATCAAAAAATAACATCTGCATGACTTAGTGAATGAATTATGTGGAAATGTTGAAAAACTGGTGGAATTCCCCTTCGATTTGGTAACGACTGTTGAACTGATTCTTAATGGTATGCCTAATGTTTATGCCTGATATTGTAGGTCTCAGTGCTTTTAGATCTCAGGGTGGTTAGGGAGTTCCCTCTGCAATCAAAAGGTCGTGGGTTCAAATCCCAGGATGGTAGGCCACTGAGGTACCCTTGAGCAAGGTGTTTCTATTCCAGCATGACTGTGTCCCAGTGCACAAAGCGAGCCCCAAAAAGACATGGCTGGAGGAATTCTTCCCCAAACTGTGTCCACAAAGTTGAGAGCATGGTGTTGTCCAAAACGTCTTGGTCTGCTGAAGCATTAAGATAATAATGTGTCCTAATACTTTCGTCCACATAGTGTGTGCTATATGTTCCTAGTACGTTATTTATGTAATTTATTGAGAATAATTATTTGTGTATATATAGCATGTTGTGTTCTGTAAGGAGGTTTATTTGACTTTTATTTTAGACAGTATATTATATATTGTTCTTGTTTATATGCAGCATAAGCAATTTCTACCAGGATCAAAAAAGTTTTCTGACTCTGGGTCTAAGTAAACTTGACTTAACTTGACTTGACCTTCCTCACTAATGCAGAACCAGAGCCTACACCTATTCCAGCGAAGGCCAAGGTTCATGTGAGCATGGGGGAGGCTCGTCTCTTCACAGGGGAAGGATTCGATCTCGCCTGCAGTGTTCCTGATCACCCTGCAGAAAGGTGGACCTTCCAGTGGTTCCTGGACGGTGTGCGTTTGACAGTCACGAATGTCCGGTTGAACAAAGCCATCGTTGTGAATGGAGGGAACTACACCTGTCGGGGAGAGAAAGAAATCGACACCTGGCCCTATTCGCTGGTCACACTTCTAAGTGAACCGTTCAGCATACATGTGGACGGTGAGTCTTTCTGATCGCCTCATTTCAGAAGAATTCATATAGAAGTCAGGTCCAGAGCCCCAAAACCAGCTGAGGAATAACTCCCCAAGAACTTTATGAAGAAACACTAGCATATCACTGCATTCAAAAGTAAGACATTTTTAATAAGAGAAATAAAATGGTCAATCTAACTATCCAACAGAGTAAAATACATGCCTTCAGTTTAGAATCAACCAATCAGGACAAAGCACTCGTTTTAATTGGGTGACTTGGTTCACACCTACTTGAACTTGGACCAGAGAGCTTTATGGGGAGCCTGGCCGCTTCCTATTCTTCCCAATATTTGAAAAAATGACAAAAACTAATTGAATAGGGATGAATGGAGCTAAAGGGCTAAAATGATCATTTTTTCCTGATCTTTTGGAAAGTAAAAAACCTAAAACAACAAATGTAAACAACATATTTCTATTTTTTAGGCAGAAGGACATTATGGCATCTTGAATGCTGATTTTTTTTTTTTGGCATTCTGGCCTCTGAGAACTGATTGGTTGGTGTTCTCTCTGCTGAGTGCTGATTGGTTGGCATTCTGGGTAGTCATTGGTTGGCATTCTGGCCTCTGTGTGCTGATTTGTTGGCCTTCTGGCCGCGAGTGTTTATTGGTAGGTATTCTAGCTCCTGAGTTCTGATCAGTGGCGGCTTCTATAAGACTACAAGTGAAACAATGTTTCACCAAGAAAAATAATACAAAAAAATCTTCATAACTGTCACTTTTTTTAGTGGTGTGAAACAAAATATAGTAAAAAGGTTGCTCTCCTAATGTCAGCTCCCCAATAGCGTTCCAGCTGTATACGGCTCTGGTCAAAAACATGAACCAGCCCCCCCCCCCCCCCCCTGTGAGCATGTGAGACTGAAGCTTCATACATAACAAAATGCATAACATATTATTTACTAGTATTTATTTTTAATATTTTTTTCTTTTTATATTTTTTATATTTTTTTATATTTTATAATTCGAAGGGCATTAGCTTGACCCCACCACCACCGAGCCAAGCTGGGCCACTTGCTAACTCCTGTGCGAGATGGATCCAGTCACCAATTTTTGGGGAGATGAGGTAGAATTAATTTATAACGCAAGAAAGATGTTAAATATGTTTTCTTGGGATTTAGAAATATTGAGCTTGTTTTGTGCCGCGCCGTGGATGAAGGGTGGTTTGTTTCACCATTGTTTCACCAAAAATATTGATCTGGTGCCGCCACTGGTTCTTATTGATTAGTATTCTGGCTGCTGAGTTCTGATTGGATGGCATTCTGGATCCTGACTGCTGATTGGTTGGCAAGTTGAGCAGCTCATTGGCTGGTTGTGCTTGCTGCTGTCATGAATAAGCAGAAGTCACTGTTAAAAAGTCCTTGAACACTAACTGACCAGATTTTTAAAACATCACAGCAGTGCTGAAATATTTGATGCTATAATTTGATTTATTATGAATATCATACCATTACAAAACAGAACGCTTTTACTTTTGTTAATGGGCAATTTGTAATAATGAGAATTTATTGTACATTTTCATCCGTAGGTGGTTGGGCCCTCCTGAAGGTCCCAGTGGAGCCACTACTTATCGAAGAAACAATGACTTTGACCTGCCGAATTCGTGACGACCCCTTACTGGTGGAGGTGATCTTCTACAAGGATGGTGTTGAGATCCAGAGACAGAGGGATAAAGACCTGGTGTTTCCCAGCCTTACACTGAAGGACCAGGGAAGCTACTGGTGCAGGGCCAAGTGGATTCAGAATCGCTTTGAACATCATTCTGCCCAGTCTCTGCCTGCGTTCATAACTGTGTTAGGTGAGACATTTTTACTCAGAAATCCGGGAGAGAGATATTAATGTGAACGTGTTTGGTGCAGATTGCTAGAATTTAAAAAAATGAAGAAAATTTGTCTTGATAGAAGCACACCTACAAGCACACCTACTTAAGGAAACCCTCAGGATACTTCACAAAAAATCTTATTTTTACAAAGGCTTTAGCCGAATTAGCCGATAACCCAGCTGACTAGCATGCCCGCAATGTCTTGGACTCACACCACCCAGGGACTCAACCCAGACTCACAAGCCAGAGACTTGAGACTCAACCCAGACTCACACCTGAGAAACTCGAGACTCTTTTTAACTTGGCATTGACCTGTGACCATCTCAGCTACACACAGTTTATACTGTAATACTTTAACACTTTATTAATTTAACTAACCTTCTGCCTTATTGGTGAATCAAAGATGTTGGTTTGATAGAATGGGCAGTTTTTGTAGGTGTCATGACATCCCTAGTAGGGACAAGCATGATTTAATTTGTGTTGTGCTAATTTTTACAAATGTGGTTCACTTTTGGTGAAGCAACCTCCTAGCATATCAACACTCATCATCTCCTGTTTGATCGCAGATAAGCTGGAAACCCCATTGCTCACTGTTGACCCAGACCAGCCCTCCATGCCAGAAGGGCAAAAGGCAGAGCTAAGCTGCATAACCCAGCTGAATGTCAGAGAAGGAGGCCTGAGTATAGAGTACTTGTTCCTGAAAGATGATGATAGGCTGGGACCTGCCTCATCACACAACAAATACTCCATCCAAAGCGCGGGGGAAGACGACGCAGGGGCCTACACCTGCAAAGTTCGTGTAAGATCTCTGAAGTTGGAGAGGTTGAGTAAGCCATTGCATCTCAAGGTCCAACTCTAAGATGAACTCGAGTGAGTTTAGGTCCAGAAATGCAGGTAATTATGCAAGATGGCATCACCGGCATCATTTATCACTTTTACATAACATTAAAGAGTCTTATAGCTGATAAATATTTGCAGTGGTTTTAATATAGACATTTAATTTACTTTCTAAATCCATTGGTGAAGCTCTACAAGTCTTTGAGTGTTTATTTGGCTGATGATGGTAAAATAGTGGCACTCACCATTTTACTATGCCGGAATTTAAAAAACCTGCAAAATTATATTAATTATTACTTGAATGGTGAAAAATGGTGTGCCTTTCCTGTGTGCCTTTGTCTTGTGAAAAACATCTGCTTTGAATGGAATTCAGGAGTAATACTTCTAGACTTTTAGACTTCTAATTCAATTAAATTTAACAACTTTCAACGTGTTTTCGAATTGTATAATGGCGGCAAACAGTGAAATACAAGCCCAAGCGGAGGCAGCTGGTTCGTATAAATGTAAGTAATGTTAATAAAATTATTTTACTGATGTACACTGCGGTAAAACCGGCAGATATTTTGGCGGCTGGAGAATCGCGAGCAAATGTTAGTCCGTCACTTCCGCTAAGTGCAAAACGTTAGTGTTCTGTTTAGGACAGCATTGACCCACAGCAGTGCGCACTACAAAAGGCACTAAACCTTTTCGGACACAGCCATGGAGTCTTGAGAGATCATTTTCTTATTTGATTTTAATACATTGTCTGATTTGAAGCTTATGTGGCAATACTGTTTGTATTTTGGAGAATATGTATATCATATATGAGTGTTACCGATTATCAGCAATAAACACTGTGTTTGTACAAAGTATATAGTGTATGCTCAAAATGACGCAACCCTTTATCAACAATCTTTCATTTCCTGAATACCATCAATGAAGACCAAAGCCAGTGGTGATAATCAGTTATAGATTTATATTAGGCTGATAATATCTCTCACATATGGTGGTATTACAGGGTATTCTACATTCAGAAGCTTTTTATTGTTGTATTGAATTAATAAACATACATGGATCATCCAAAGAATGGACATGTCCTCTGTCCTGTAAGGTGCAAAACACAAAAACAGAGGTCAACCCCTTTTTCAGATATTACAATTTATTCTTCAGTAGATACCATTTACTAATGTGTGTTCTGTAGATATGAGCCAATGGGTTAACGTTTTCTAGAGGACATATAGATATACCTCTTTTTTGGTCGTTTTTTATTATTCCCAATGTAATTTACCAAGAAACAGTTTTTGGTTAAGGAACTAGCCATCAGTCCCAGCAGTGTGTATGGAAACATTGAAATTAACATTCAAATTCTGTTAATTTCCTTACAAGCATATATACAGGTTGTGTCTACCCAGTAAAGCATAGACATGCAACTTGGATGTTTTTGCACCTCTGAAATTGTCTCATGTTCGCACGGCTTCTGGAAACCCCCATAAAGAGCTTAGTTCCAACACTCATACTGATATCTGGGTGCTCCTCTGTGAGAACTCTTCAGGGCTGAAGGCCTCCAGAAGCAGGGCTGGTCAAGGTTTTGTATTAGCCAGAGATTGTTAGCTGTACAGTACTGTACAAAAGGTTTAGGCACCTATACAAATAGTTTGTATCAGTTTGCAATAGTCCTTAGTCCAGGAAAGTTAACATTAGAATAAATGCAAACAAGAAAGCTGTAAAAAGAATCAAGATTTTTTTTGTTTGTAAAAAAAATCATGGGCTGGTGAGAACACAGGTTCTGTCCCAGATTCTTAAAGCCATTTTTTTGATTTGTGAAACTCCATCAGCAGCTCCTAATTTAATTTTATGAAGGACTGATCGAGTCAAACCAGGTTTCTGATGGAAACTACAGTAATACTGGACTTCCACACAATGATGTAATGAACATACAATCACTATTTACTCTGTATATTTAGTCATAGAAATGTGGGGGAAAACAATCACTGATTATCTAAACATTTTTTTCCCAAACATTTTCTCAGGTGCCTAAGACTTTTGCACATTATTATTACGTACATCAAACAGTAGCTTCTGCATAGAGTTTGTGACTGGGTCTTTTAAGTAAGGCACATATCCGTTCAAGTTCTGGTTTTGCAATTTGGGGTGGATGTCAGTCAGGATAGAGCAAGAATCCAGAAAAGGTGCTGTCGTCCTCACTACTCGAGTAGGCACCGTTCCAATCTCTAAGGGTTTCCACCCATACTTGGTCTCCAGCATTGAGCTTTAGAAGCACCAGGCTGGAGGCCTGGTCGATGTCCTGGCCATAAAGTGTGTCTCGTGAGCGTAGTTTACGCACCCCGTTGACCACCAGTGCTGCACGCAAGGGCTTGTTCCTCACCGTTAACTGGTAGGAGAAAACATAAACCCCCGGGTAAGTGCAGTTGAACTTGCTAATGGCTACGTCATAATGGTTTTCTGCATTGTAGAAAATCTTGTCGAAACGGACTGGAAACCCTGATCCCGGGAAGGACTTGCTTGGGTACAGGCCTACGCTGAAGGCAGAGCGAAGTCGCCCCACAGTGTCGCCTGCTGTACCTTTCATTCCTCGAAGTCCTCGATCCCCTCGTTTCCCCTGAGGACCCCTGTCCCCTTTAAATCCTCGCATACCCCTCACACCTTTAAGTCCAGGAGGGCCCCGTGGTCCTGGTTCCCCTTTGGGTCCAGGACTCCCAGCTTCACCGCGTTCTCCGGGTATCCCAGGACTCCCATGCATTCCATGTTGCCCTGAAGGTCCAGGATCACCCCGCACTCCTTGATGCCCAGGGTCGCCCGGCTCTCCTTTCTGTCCCCTGTCTCCTAGCAGGCCACATTCTCCCCTCTCACCCTTCTCACCTTTTTCCCCAGCGGTCGCTGGTGCTCCTGGCGGCCCCTCTTTGCCTGGTTCGCCCTTGTCACCTTTAGTTGTGTTCTCACTGGGTTCTCCTTTTTCACCTTTGGCACCTTTGAGTCCTGGCAGACCACTTGTCCCTTTCTCACCTTTAGTGCCAGTATCACCTGTTTTAAAAGAAAAATAAAATCACTGTGGAGACTGTTTATGAAGATCATTTCTCATTATTCAAGTCCCGGTCCTGTCCATAATGTACCTATGGAATATACCTTTCATTCCAGCCTTCCCCGTAATGCCTGGACTTCCTGCAGCTCCACTGCTCCCTTTCTCACCTTTTTCTCCTACACACACATTGCAAACAAATTGTATTTAATAAATTTTTTGTCAGTATTTTAACTGTGCTTCACATTTCTGACCTTTGTCCCCCTTAAATCCTGGAATTCCAGTTGGACCTGTTGGGCCTGGAAGACCTTTGGATCCTGGTTCCCCTTTTTGTCCAGTAGGTCCTAGAAAAGTACCTCAAACAGATTAGTCAGGCTTATTTTCAGAATATTGCAAAGATCAGTTCCCCAGTTTGATCCTGGTTAAGAGAAACTGTCATATGTGCAGATAGATCCACTCACCTTGATTCCCTGTATCCCCTTTTATTCCTTGAGGGCCTCGTTCTGGAGGGCAGCACTCACAGAAGTTGAAGTAGCATTCATTATAGTCCAGAGTGTAGTTGTCCTGCACAACATTAGGTGACACTGTGGTGTCAGAGTGGTAGTCCACATAGGCAGGGATAGTGGTAGCTTCTGTGACAATTTGAGGAATGCGCTCTTTTGGCTTGGTGTAGTCCACGATCCTGGCCGTGACTGTGGGTTTGGCAGCATGCGTGGTAGTCTGGACCGGTTCTCGAGGAGGCTTCTTAGTGTACTGGTATTTTGGCCGCTGAGTCATCTTGATTGCATCATAGCTGGCTGACAAAAGCAGTACAGTTACTGCTAGGAGGACCGAGCGAATGCCGAGCACACTCATTTTATTTCTGTGAATAAAGAATGAGGTTAAGAAGAATCATAATACTCATTGTTCATCCACCCATAATATGATCAATTTATATTATGTTACACAGTTTGACCTCTGTTAATATTAACAAATGAGCATTAGATAAATTTATAATGAGATCAAGTTAAAACTAGGATGCATTGTTCATCATCTGTATTAAAAACATAAAGCATTACAATATGTTGCATGTAATGATTCTGATGAATCTGCAGTGCTAAAATGTGAATGATGCTGGACCCAGCATGGAGCCTTGCTGTACTATTTTACAGTTAGCCCCAGTCACATGGTGCAGTGCATTTCTCAGGGTTGCACAACCTTCCCAGGCACTTTTAATGTGAGATTAAAGCTTTGAATGATGACAGGCCAGCAAATAAGGGGCAAAGGGGGTCTGAAAAAGACATAGCAAAGGGGGTCTGAAACTCGAGGATGCACTAATCTTCTAATGCCCCAAGACTGGGCCATGCGGAACCCTGCCACAGTGGCCAAGTTTCTTTACCTCTCTTGTGTATGGTGCTTTTGTGACATGGGATACAGCACCCTCATGAATCACCCCATCCAGCAGACAGCAAAAAAGGCAAGAAAAAAAGAACTAGGCTGGCAGCTGGACCGGGGGCAGTGGGACCAGTCATTTGATATGGGAAGAATTCCTTCAGCACCTACCCAACCCCAGTGAGTGGATAAGTGCCAAGCCTAGAGGTTTTAGGGTTATAGCAATGCACAACGGGTCTGGGCATTCAACAGAAACCAAATAGTTACCAAATAAATGTATAGAGTATAAGCAGGATAAATTACTTATTGGTGATTAAATTCTAATTCATTTTATATTTTTAATTTTAAATTGTGCACTGGTTGGTTAAAAAAGAAATCCACCATTAGAAATCCACTATTTTTACATATAGACCACAGTTTGAAAGTTTTTTGTCCTCGCTTGTTTGGAACTTGAACTTACCTGATGAACATGACTTCTCAGACAAGGAATCAGTATCCTTCCAATCTGTTTGGTGTCACTCCAAGAAAGCTTTTGCCTAAAAGAGCACTGATAATCTCAATCACTCACCATAGCCTAAACCTGAGCTAGTTTTTAGAGGCAAGAGCTTATCTCATGGCATGTCTGTTTGAGTAAAATAAAGGTTACTAAAAGTTGGCATCAAGGGGCAACAATTTAAGAAGGGATCAAAATCCAGCCAGACGTCAGTGAGGATACTCAAGACTGGGCCCTTCGACCCCAAAAGCTCTAAAAACACCCCAAAAAAGCAACCTGTTCTCTCAGACAAGTAAGAATAGCAGGAAACAGACATTCGATCAGTCTGTAGACCAGGTCTTCTCGGTCCACAGTATGTAAGGAGTGATAAACTCTGAAGGTCCTTCAGGGCGGTAAATGCTCCACCTTGACCCCACCATTCATCAGCCCTAACCATGGTACTCACTTTACCTTTCTCCATAGACGGCTGAGGCGCCTCCCCGCAGCCCCTCCACTTAGCAGAGGCGCTCAGCTTTTTGCCCCCAGGGCACTCCATGTCCCCCACCAACCAACGCTCAGGGTACATGACAGGAGCCCCCCCAATCAAACACAGCCGAGCAGACAAAAATGCATGGTCTAGTGTTGTAAGGAACCTTTGGGTTGTACCAAAAATTCCACCAAAAAGGTACATACTTGGTATTCATGCACTCATTATGCACTATTCCTCCAAAAATCAATTCTTGATTTCTAATGAATCAGTAGACTTTTCTTCACGGTCCTTTGAGACTTGTTTATAATAAAACATGAATATAAATAAATGAAGGCCTTATATTAGACTCTTCATATGCTGTCCTCTGAGACTTTGGCCTCTGGCTTGAAGGTGTATTAGATGAACAGAAGAACTTGTATAAATAAATAAAGGCCCCGAATTTCTTAAGACAGATAACTTGTAAAAGAAATGCATATACAGATCTATGAATGCATAATAAGAATATATGCCAGTTAATAATATCTTTTTGATCCCAGTATATCCTGATGCATAAAACATCTACAATGTTATTGTTGTATGTAATAAAATGCAAATATGATTAAATGAAGGCCTTTGTTAAGAAAATTATATGTCAAATAAACAATAATATATGCCAAATAATAATATCTTGTTGATCCCAATATATCCCGGTACATAAAGTATCTGCATGTATTAGATAAGAGAGGCATTGTGTTCATGCATTTGCGATGCACGTACGCCCCCCCCCCCCCCAACTGCCCCCGCCCCATCGATATATGTGCCCCTGTGGCGAGGGGGGGCCTGGTCTGCCACCTGAGCCCGAAATGTCTTTAGCCTGTGGTAGAGTAACGGCTCAGGCTGTGCTGGAGTTGTAAGCCCTTAATGGAGCTCACTATGACCCTGTGAAGAAAGGGGAGGCTGTTGGACCATTTAAGTAAAAAGCCTCTTTCTCCTTTTTTTCAGGCCCTCGTTCTTTCCCTCAGGTTCTCAAAACCACTCAAACAGTCATAGTTGGAGCCAGATTTGTGAAAACAGCCTCCAGACTGTTAGCAGGTGATTAACCCCTACAACTGCAAGCCTATTGGAACACTTTGTGGTGCTACAGAGAACCATTTTTAAAGGTTCTTCAAAGAATGACACAATATAGTCCAGAGTGTGCCATAGAAGAAGCATTTTCGGTTCCCCAAAGAACCCCATTCAAAAAGAGATTTGTAAGATTTGTTTTAAGGAATCATCATATAAAGACTTTCAAAGGTTCTTTGGTTACGTTTCTATGGAGAACTATGGCAATTCAAAGAACCGAACTGTTCTTTGCAATGTTAAATGTGTTTGACTGAGAAACTTTTGCTTTTGGTTCTTAATACAGTAAGGTCTACACAGAACCAAACAGAGTTCCACTACTGTTATAGAACCTTTATAGAACCTTTTTTCTGCAATGCATAAAACATATTTGGTTCTGAGTTTCTTCCTAGAGGGTTCTTCCCACTATGTGAAGATCCTTTTAAAAAAAAAAAAAAAAAATATATGTATATATATATATAAAAAATTTTTTAAATGGTTTTCTAAAGAACCATCAGTCCACTGAAGGATCTTTAGGGAAACCATAATTGGTTATTTTTTGGTGTCACACCAATGACCCTCTTGGTATATTGATGTTGGAGTGTATAAACAACAGATTTGTACAGACACATCACCATAAAATACTATTATTATTAATAATGATTATAATAAGTAATGCTTTATTTGGATGCTCCACTGTGAATGCTTTGCAGATATTCTGCTTGTCTTTGACTAACTTTCAACTAAATGTCTGTTTAATGTAACTGAAACTTCAGTTAGCCCTAAACCTAACCTTCACCTTAATGCAAGATTTAACTTTTATCTTAATCCTAAATCTTAACCTGAACCCAAATCTTAAATCTGATCCTAATCCTAAACCTTAATCCAACTCACGAATATAATCCTAACCCAAATATAATTCTAACCTAAACTTCAACCCAAATCTTAAATCTAATCCTATTCCTAAATCTACATTTTATACTGTAGATAATTTCACCAGTTTGTTTGCAATTTAAGTGTTTGTAGATCACCTACATGGGACCAGCAGAATAAAGTATGACCTGATGATAATAATAACAACAACAATAGTAATAATAATAATAATAATAATAATAATAATAATAATAATAAATACATACATAAATAAAATACATATAAAAATACATACATAAAATATAATAATCACCTTTTGAAGGGATAATTGCAGGATAATTTGAGTGGCACACCTAAAAAGATCATGGTTCTTTGCATTGTTTAGGTTCTATAAATAATAAGTGTCTTCACTAAAGAACCCTCGACGATGCAGTGATTTGGGAGGGTTTACTCAGATATTAATACACATAAAATAATAGTCTCATCCATACAAGTCCATATATTTAACAAATCACTGCTGACAGTTCACCTGCTATGTTATATAATTGACCTGAAAAGATTCGAGACCTTTTACATTTTTGTCAAGGTCAGAATGGACAGTTTTTTATGCTTAAAGGTGCTGGATAAGCAAACTGGTCTTGCCCCATAAACCTGGTCATTGATTATATATTGATTGGCCACAAAGTGTCCCGGAAGGCCACTTGCAATTAAGCAGTTTTGTAGCAATTAAGATAAAATATATATGTCATCGATCTTATTGCATCACCGTAGCAGAGAACTAAAAAACTTCATGTTCTTCATGCATTCCTCTTTTCTAAGCACCCCTCACCTAAAAGGCTTAGGCTGAGAGGTGAAATGCCACTCTCCTGACATCTCCGGTAATAAGTTGAAGGAAATCTATTTACCAGATGTTGTTGCCTTGTTTCCTTCAGGTCCAGCTGTTTCCGCCTGATAAGGAGCAGAACAGAGTGAAAAGCTCTAATCAGCTTTGAGATTTAAAGTCATGCATGCCAGGGGGAGTGTCACCCACGTTCTGTCTCTCTCTCTGTCTCTCTCTGCTTGGTCACACACACACACACACACACACACACACACACACACACACACACACACACACACACACACACACACACACAC
>JBBJLR010000042.1:25692075-25705242 GCA_037577145.1 Brachypetersius gabonensis | reverse complement strand
ATCCAGAAACCTGACCCAAGCCCACAGTGCATTTTGTTCACCTCTGTTTGTACTTCTCAGGGCCCCTCCCCTCTCTCTCTCTCTCTCTCTCTCTCTCTCTCTCTCTCTCTCTCTCTCTCTCTCTCTCTCTCCCGACTCAACTTAGCATTTCTAGCACACAATATCTGTATCTCTTTGGGAGAAGATGCTTGGAGAATCATTCAAGATTATGAATACAGTGATTATGCCTTCCTTCGTCTATGAATGACTCACTGGACCACCGGTCCACTAGAGGGTGCTGTTTGATGCCTTTAGGCTCCATGTGGAAAAGCCCACGCTATGCTTTGGAAAGGAACACAAAGTTTATTACTGAAGCCCCTTTTGGTTTCAATAATGCAACACACTCCATGTCCATGTTTATTGATAACAGTGAATCGTACACTGTTAGAAACAGGACAAGCAACGGGCAGCCAGGAACATGACAGCCAGGAATATGGCAGCCAGTGGTCTGAAGAGGGTCTGCCCTCATACAAATATGCACATGACACTTTCAAACATCCACCACTGTTTGCTCCGTGCAAGACTATCATTTTCTAACAACATTCCATCTGTCCCTCTGTCACAACATCAGGCCATACCTGATTCAGTATGCACCTGGTACAAGCCATGGTTATCTCTTGCCTCGATTGCAGCAATGCCCTCCAAGTAGCTCTTCCAGCATGCACCCTAAGAATGCAGCAGCTCGGCTGGTCCTCAACCAATACAAAGTGTCCCCACAGCTAATTGATCTACAATTGCAACTCACAGCTGCCTGAATTAAATTCACGTCACTCATGCCTACAGAGTGACATATGGTGCTCAAGAACAGCATAGAGAGCTTCATGGAATGGGTTTCCATGGCCGAGCAGCTGCATCCAAGCCATACATCACCAAGTGCAATGCAAAGTGTCAAAAGCAGTGGTATAAATCATGCCGCCACTGGACTCTAGAGCAGTGGAGGCACATTCTTTGAATCTGGGTTTGGTGGTTAGCAGGAGAACGGTACTCGTCTGATTGCATTGTGCCAACTGTGAAGTTTGGTGGAGGTGGGATTATGGTGAGGGGTTGTTTTTCAGGAGCTGGGTTTGGCCAGTGAAAGGAACTCTGAATGCTTCAGCATACCAAGAGATTCTGGACAATTTCATGCCCCCAACTTTGTGGAAACAGTTTGGGTCCCTTCCTGTTCCAACAAGTCTGTGCACCAGTGCACAAAGCAAGATCCGTAAAGACATGGATGAGCAAGTTTGATGTGGAAGAACTTGACTGAGTCCTGACCTCAACCTGCTACAACACTGAATGAATTAGAGCGGAGACTGCGACTGCCATCTCATCCAACATCAGTGTCTGACCACACAAATGTGCTTCAGGAAGAATGGTCAAAAATTCCCATAAACACACCCCTACACCGTGTGGAGAGCTTGCCCAGAAGAATTGAAGCTGTTACAGCTGCAAAGGGTGGGCCGACGTCATATTAAACCCTATGAATTAAGAGTGGGATGTCCCTTAAGCTCATATGCGTGTAAAGGCAGGTGAGCAAATACTTTTGGCAATATAGTGTATTTATAAAATAAAAAGAATAACCATCCTTTTCATTAGTCCAGGACCAGAAAAATATACACAAACATCCACATTCTGTGGTCTATTATTAGCTAATTGTAGTAGCTATTCTTAGTTAAAGGAGACTGTTTGCCTTTGTAACTGTAGAAAAACAGCAGCAGAAACAATCCCTAGTAACACAATACTCAAGCTGCCTTTGTGTACTCACTGAGCTTTAATTGTCATGGTCTTATCCCGCTAACAAAAGAAGACCATAGCTAACCGCTTAAAACAAACACTGCTAAAAGAGAGACAATTGGAGCCGATCACAAAGGCGGCCTTCACCATGACCACCAGCAAAGGAGGCAAATTCTGAAACAGCAACAAGGGAAAAACCTTTCCCACTGGTCCACACCAACAACTCCCTCCTCGGCGTCCACTTTAGAAGAAAGCAAAAGTTAAGGTGAGTTCAGAGTAGGATCAGAAAGCCAGGTGTGTGTGTTTGCTCACCTGGTTAAAGGTCCCGCCCTGTTACCATTTACACACACGTGCAACATGCATGACAATGAGCGCTTATCTCCAGTCCACATAAATCCCTCACTCACAAAGACCAATGTCTTTTTAAATAAGCCTTGATTTCATTTGCTCGATTTGTTTCTGATATCCAACTGTTTATCAGCCACTAAACGCAATCCGAGAAAATAATCAGTGTTTTCAGTGTGTTTTAGGGGAGTATAAACTAGAGATGACGCTGAAGATACTGAAACCTTATCTGCCGATCCAATATTCTTATCGCACTTGTAGTTGAAAAGCATTGCCCACACGAACGCACCTCATACACTGGCACTTAGCCACTGTTTTTGAGGTGTTATTTGTGTCCGGTCAACAGAAGAAAAGCTACATTAAATGATCGATATTCGAATACGACGACGGATGGAACAGTGGGGCTCTCAAGACCAGTTACCAGACCTTCAAACAAAAACATTAGACGACAAAAATCCTTTGAAAGTGTACAAATGGAAGGATAGATGAAGAGTTGCACAAAAAGCACAAACTGTAATGATGACAGATTGTTGCACAACTACAAGGTGAGCTTTCATTTTCAGAACAATATTCTTCAGTATTTCAGACTAAATTTCAATATTCTGTAATATATCATTCAGTATTTCAAGCCAGATGTTACCAAAACTGATGTCAGATCAGTGCATCTACACTGTCACAGTAATATTAATAATATGGTGAAGTAATATTATGATGTCTGAGAGGCCCATACACTGAGCAGGACTCTTCCTTGAAGTGTCTTTCTCCCAGTTCACTGAAGGGCTGAATAGCTGAATAACTGAATAACTTGCACCAGAGCTGAAACACTGGAACTGGGCAACAGCATCTAAAAGTCCCTTCAGACTCCTTTCTCAGTCCCAGCACACCGTGTCTCAGGGCTGGAGGGGCTGGAGGAGCAGACAGGCCTGTGTTAAGAGGCTGGTTTCAGGGGTGCTCTGCCCACTGAGGCTATTTTTTCAACACTGCCTGCTTCAGGCCTACTGGAATATTGATTCCTCATAAAGAGAACGGCCTTTTCTTTCTCTCCGAACAGGCGAGTTTCGGTCTGTTCTCGTCTTCTCCAGACACAAGTCCTCATCTCAGAGACGTTTCTTTTGGGTCAGCCTAAGTTTTTCTTTCTTTCTTTCTGTCTGTATGTCTGACTTTCTGTCTATCTATCTTTCCATTCAATTATCCATCAGGTCATTCATTCATTCCTTAATGCAATTGTTCCTCATGCTATCGTCTCCACTCCTGTGGGTAAATTTTATTGTACTTTATTTTGACACCAAGAATTTACTGAAATTTTTTGCTAAAAGTTTATAAGCATCTTCTTAAAGCCACAACCTTGCAGTAAGAGTTTGTAGTTTTCCGGGAAGGCCACTAGGTGCTAAAATATTGTTGTGAGGTTTTATCTCCAGTTACAAACATGTTAGTGAGGTCAGGTACTGATGTTGGATGATGGACACCCATCAAAGCTCACTCTAGAGGAACTGAATGGAGCTCCATCAGTGCAGAGACTCCACACACCATTCACTTCTCATGTGGCTGCTAGAGAGCGTCCCTTTATATTGGCAGTACTTCTCTATGGAGGCTGACAAGTTACGTAAGAAGAGTTACATATTCTTCGCAATAGAGAATGAAATGACAGGGACTACATTTGAATTCGATTAATAATAGGGGTGCAACGGTACAGGTATCCCACAGTACCTCGGAATTTGGGCCACGGTTTCGGTTCGGTTTCGGTACGTGTTCTGTGCCTAAAGAAAACAATGTTTTTTCTCCCAAAATTATATCTTTATTTTGAACAATTTCCAGCAACACTGTGCTCAATACTGTAACACAAGTATTGTGTTATAACGCAACACTACAAATAATAAACTGCCTCTTACTCATGAATAAAATATGTATACATGTATAACATTCAAACTTACAAAATATATATATAAGAACATTTTTTAAAATGTTAAAGTGCCTCTTAAAGTGCTCTAAACACAACACAGTAGTCAGTGTAAACATACTTCAGCTACATTCACAATGTAAAGTTCATTATCAATTATTGACATTATGGGCATGAGGTATTTATTCCTCTGCTGTTATAAGATTCTTCTGTAAGAAGATAAGCCTTTCAACACTGTCAGTTGCAAGGCAAGAGCACCTTGCACTTACACCGTGTCCTGCAGTGGAGAGAATTCTCACAAAGCAGAAGTTCCTGGACACAGAGGTGACGTAGTGCGACTTTTGCAACATGGAGGAACTTTATCTCATTTGCCCTCCACCACATGAAAGGATCAGCTTCTACATTAATAGAGACAGTTACCTTTTAGTCTGTCCTTCATTCAGGAACCGCTATCTCAGCATGACTACACTGGAGATGCTTAGCCATATATCTCGTGTTTCCATTAGCGTATGGAACACGTTAGGCAATGTTTACAAACAAGGATGTTTCTATTAGCTGCTTTGACTCCCTGGTCGTTGTATTCTACAGTGAACCTGTAAAAAATCCATCTTGGAGATTTGTACGAAGCCGGTGCTTCTTCAAACTTCTGCCTCTCGACTGTTCCGCCGGTGCTGCCCATGCTTGTTTGTTTTTCTATTTTTTGCGTCCTTGTGCCGAGCTGCAAGCTCCGATCCAGTTACGTCAGTGTAAGGGAGGGCGAGTGGGTGGAGCCACAACAGTGATTGGCCATTAACTCTTGGTGGAGGGCTTTCGCTCATTGGCGCTTGTTGCTTAACAGTATGGTAAGAATTAAGCGCCATTTTCAAAAGGAAGTGCAAAACCAAACTACCGCGGAACACAAGGGCGTACCGAACCGTGCAGCGTGTACCGAACGGTCCGGTATTTTTCCGAGTACCATTGCATCCCTAATTACTAAACTACTATTGGTCTTGATTCAGCACTACAGGTCCTGCTGTCTTGAAATGAAAATAAAATCCTGGACTAGGCTGAATTTCTATCCAGGCAACACCCTCCAGGTTTTAGTGCAGCACTGAAAGTACTGTACTGAAAGTCAGTACTGCAGGTGTTCATGCATATTTACAGTAATCTATTTTACCTGCACCTAACAACAACAACACCCCCCCACACACACATACACAATCTGCATTTAACCAACATACAAAACAGACCACCCCCCACACACACACACACAACCATGTACACAAGCAGTTCAGCACTGCAAGAGTTAATGCAGTACTGCAGGTGTTCATGCATAACTAGAGGTTTGTGTTCAACACTGTAAGGATGAAATACACACTTTTCTCAGCACTTTGCACTGACAGACCCTCCTGTGACTGTCAGGGTGAGAAATAAGTCCCAGTTTTGCACGTGTCGTGTTTACAGCAGGCAGGAGAGCAGATAAAAGCAGCGTCAGCATTTTCAATTCCGCTCCCATCCATCACTGCAGCGCCCGGCCTTAACACACCCGTTTTCCGCAAGGCCACGCCCCCCGCGCTACGATTGGCTGGTAGCATCCAGCCCCCTGCCCCATGACTACACAGACAGTCCAGTGTATTATCATTATTCTTAATAATGAGTAACAATGGTAGTACTGATAATAAAAATAGGATGTGCATTCTAATGTGTATTATCATTATTCTTAATAAAAAAATAATTAATTATAGGAAGTCTTCTTTTGTGTATTGTCATCATTCTTAAGTAGTATTTATAGTAATACTGATAATCATAGGAATGTTATTCTATTGTGTATTATCACAATTCCTAATAAGGAGTAGTAATAACAGCAGTAGTAACAATAATTATCAGAAGTCCATCCTTCTTAATAATAGGTAGTAATAACATTAATGCTAATAATTATTATGTATTATCATTATTCTAAAGAAATGTGATAATGATAGGAAGTCCATTCTATCATGTATCATCATTCGTTGTGATAAGTAGTAGTAACAGTGGTAATAACAGTAGTAAAAACAATAGTTATATAAAATCCATACTATTGTGTGCACCATCATTGCTAAAAATGAATAGTACATAACAGTAGTAATAACAAAAATTATAGGAAGTCCACTTTATTCTGTATATCATTCTTAATAATGAGTGGTAATAACAACAGTAATAAATAGCTACAGGAAGTTCTTCCTATTGTGTATTATCATCATTCTCAATAACACAGGTCAACAAAAAAAATTAATCATCAGAAACCACAACACACTTTTCTAAACCAGTTTTTCATGCTGATTTCTGATTTGCTTACAGTATTATTATATGAGGGGGCACTTCATATAAGTGGTGGGCACTTGAGAAATTATTCATACTCTCTCACACACACCACTATACTCTCTCTCACACACACACCACTATACTCTCTCACACACACACACACACACACACCACTGTACTTTCACACACACACACACCACTATACTCTCACACACACACACACACCACTATACTCTCTCACACACACCCACACACCACTATACTCTCACACACACACACACCACTATACTCTCACACACACGCACCACTTTACTTTCACACACACGCACCACTATACTCTCACATACACCACTATAGTCTCTCACACACATTACTATAGTCCCTCATACACAACACTATACTCTCTCACATACGCTTCTATATTCTCTCACATATGTGTACGTGAGAGATTAAAGTGGTGTATGTCAGAGAGTATAGTGGTATGTGTGAGAGACTATAGTAATGTATGTGAGAGACTATAGTGGTGTATGTGAGAGAGTGTGAATTATTTCTCAAGGGGCCCCTCATATTATTACGGCTATAGTAATATATATAGGAAAGGTTGTATAATACCGATATCGTTCCGCTGTGTTCTCCTCTGTGGAGGAGACCAAGCCCTGGTAGCCAATCCCAGTGCCGGGGGCGGGGCTTGACTGAAAGCAGGTAGGAGAAAAACGCGCACGGGCAGCGTTGATGCTCGATGACGTCAAGCGCCGTACTGCAGCATCATGACCGAGGAGGAGCGCGAGGAGAGAGACTCTGCGGCACGGGGGAAAAAGTTACCGCGTGGGGAAAAAGGGAGGTGCCTCGGCAGCATGGAGCAGGGGTGTGTGTTTGTTTGAGTGTGTGTGTGTGTGTGTGTGTGTGTGTGTGTGTGTGTGTGTGTGTGTGTGTGTGGACCGCCCGAGGACAGTCTCTGCGCTTCACCGAGGCAACAGCGCGCGCACTCACACGCACACTCTGCATTTCACCTGCACGAAGGTAAAAACGCACGTGGGCGCACGGGCTCTGCATTTTACCTGCACGGAAGAAAACACACACACACACACACACACACTCATAAACACACACACAAATATCTGAATCTAATCTATATAGATAAGTTATAACAGATACACACACACAGACACACCGCATCTGCATTTAACCTACACCCAATAGAGTGAGACACACACGTACACAGCATCTGCAAGTAACCTACACACCTAACAGACAGACACACACACACACACACACACACACTCTGTCACACACACACACACAGCATCTGCATCTAACCTACACACAGCAGACACACACATACAAACACGCACATACACAATCTGCATTTAACCTACAGACATAACAGGCACACAGCCTGTAGACACAGACACATTTATCTCACGCATGCAGACACACACACACACACACACACACACAGGTGGGTGTGAAATGAACCGTGGGTGTGTGTGTTCCGGCCTAAAGAGGAGCGCTGTGTGACCTGTCATTCTTCTACTGGCCGAGCAGCTTTGCGTTTCAGCTGAGCAGCAGGACGTCTCCTGCCCTGTCCTGCGCTCCACAGACAACTTTCTCCGGCCAGCTGCCAGTCTGAAGGAGACCCCGGCTCTCGCAGGTGAGTGGTTGCTCCACTTTACAGCGTCCTCTCATCACTCCCCAGTAGATTTAGGGGCAGTGGATTAAATGCTGTGGCCGATTCTTCAGACCGGATCACGTTCTCCTACCAGTCTGTTGACACAGAAAACAGAAATGATCTGATAAGTACCAGAAGATAAACTTCAGCTTGTTCGATTATTTCAAAGAACATGCAATCCATTAGCGACCTTAATTTATATAGATTTATTATGCCGCATACTTCAGTGTTTGTGATGTAAACAGAGTTGGTTTTAGTATGAAATGGTGCACTGTAGAGACTCAGATTTCTTTACAGATGTCTCCAACACAAATACAGTCGTTTAATTCACTGTCGACCCCAGTCAAGATTCATGTGTTTATATGGAATGTTAATGGTGGTAAAATAGTCTATCTGGGAATTGTTTTGCCTCACAACACCCTGCAATGCATGTATCCCTCCACCATGAATGGGTTTAGTTTTAGGATCAAAAGCTTCTCAATTCTACAACAACATTCCAGGCGTCAGGTGTTTTAACAGTCTAATGGAGCAACTTTTTTGGAGGGAGCTTTTAGACGCAGACACCTGTTTCCATTCACCTCCACTGTGAGCCATTCTGACTGTAGAACAGACCAAACAATGACTGATTTTGCTTCCATCTTGAACTGAGATATGCAGAAATTGTGAAAAGTCGATGGAAGTGCCTCTTAGTCCAGTTGATTTGTAATGGGTTGCTGCTTGCCAGGGTTGACCCTCTCTGCAGACACACTGTTAAGACTTGTCAGTATCGCTTCCCATCACAAAATATCCTCCTGTCCTTACTTGCCTCTGGGAAACAGTTGTTAAACAATGTTCGCCCCAACCAGGCAACTGACTACAGATGATGAAGGTGCATTGTGCAATATGCCCTTAACCAGTGCATTTGGACTACGAACCATTAACCACAATGGCTTGCTGTAACAAGTGGCCTGACATTATTAAAAATAGCCCGGAGCCTTTCCATGGAAAGCAACGGTCCACTGGTCAGGCCCACTGAGCGATCTTCTTGTTTGAATGCATTACCGTGGTTTTAACTGGCTTCCCCAATCAAAGCAGGGCACAGCTGCGTGCCCTTACACCTGTTCTAACCATTCTTGCTTGTTAATAAAGATCCCCCGTGTGCTCCAGTGCCGTCGGCATCTGGCTTTTATTGCCAGTCAAGAGTAATCTGATAAGATGTGATGAAAAGCGAACGCGAGGATTGCAGCCTTACAGCAAATAAATAACTGATTTGACAGATTGTGGTTATAACATACAGTAACAGAACATGAGCTTTTCTGGATGATTTGTGGTGTGCATGGGCCAGTGAAGGGGTTTCAACAGTGCACTCAGCAGAAGCTGCATTGCCCCCACAGGGCATTACACCACTCAGAGATGAGAAGTTACACCTCTAATTGCCCATGGGCATTCCCAGCATTAAGAAGCATATTTAAATGTGTTGTTTTTCCATGCATTCAGTGTATCATTTGCATTGCAAAGTTGCTGTCTTCGGAGATTCATGGGATACTCTTCAATATAGGTCTAGACTTGGAAGGCCATGGTCTGCATTGTTTCTGTCTTTTTAATTGCTTGTCTGTTTTGCTACCATTTTCTTGACCCTCCTTGGGAAATGATGCGTGTTGATACAGGTCTCGATCCAGGGAATATAGAATCCCTGTGTGAGAAACCCGATATGTTATAGGGCAAACACCTCCATAACCGTGTCCTTAATGTAACATTTGTTGTTTTCTGTCCTCTTTCATGTGTCGTCCCGCCAGCCTCCTCCTGACCACTTCTTAGCCGTGGGGTGGACTAAGACAGAGGCATGGATGTGAAGAACATGCGGGAGTACATGGGCTGGCTGTACTACCAGTACCTCCTGATCACGGGCATCTATGTCCTGGAGCCCTGGGAGAAGTCCATCTTCAACACAGTCCTGTTCACCATGGCGGCCATGGTGGTCTACACCTCCTATGTTTTCGTGCCCATCCACGTGCGTCTGGCCTTGGAGTTCTTCTCCGGACTGTGCGGGGAACAGCCCGAGAGTACAGTGGCACTGATGAACTAAAACCATGGGGCGGGGAGGAGTGGGCGGGGCGTTTTGCTCCCTTCACATGCTATCGGAATGATCATTACACCACTTCAAATCTGCCCATCCGAACAAGAAGCTGTTTTTTTTGTTATAACAAAGAGAAGGGTTTCTTTGAGGGTCAGTCAGTATCCTATCAAACATTGCTTACTGTTGGAGACCCCCCGGAGTCCAGAGGGTCTCAACGAGTCTTTAAATCCAGACCTTGAATCCAGCTCCCAGTCCTGTTTCTTCTAGTCAATTCTTGTTCATTAAATCGACCAAACCAATTGGCCCCTAGTGTGGCTGTCTGCAAAATCCCGGACTGGTAACTGAATTCTGGCCGTCGACATTTGCTCACATTTGTAATCTCGGGTTCATTTTGTTCTCAAAGTGTTGGAAGATACATCAGAAGTTCAGGTGAGCTGCTGGA
The DNA here is from genome assembly GCA_037577145.1 of Brachypetersius gabonensis. Taxonomy (NCBI): domain Eukaryota; kingdom Metazoa; phylum Chordata; class Actinopteri; order Characiformes; family Alestidae; genus Brachypetersius; species Brachypetersius gabonensis. Next base: position 25,694,801 of record JBBJLR010000042.1, on the reverse strand, counting down.
TATTAGTAGAAACAAACAGGATCATCTTAAGAGCACGTGAAGGCATCTTTCCATATCTTGCATGTCTACGCAGAGCAGAAGGTCACCACCTTTTTCATCTCAGGAGTATTTTGGAGAAGCTAAAGAAAGGAAAGCAAAAGCCGTGTCCTTCCCAGCTCCACTCCCTGTGCTACTGACCCCTTCCTGTCTCTGTGGTGCCGTTTTTGCATGATGGTGTAGGACGAGTTCCTGGGTGACTGCATATCTGTTGATGTTGTGCATGATAGGATCAGTCCTGCACCTTTGCCAGCCTCCCCCACCTAACGACAGCTGATTGATGAATTGACCTTTAGGCACTCCCATTGCTGAACACTTGCTGCTGGTTGGCACACGCTGGGTCATCTTTGGTCAAATTTGTACTTGCAATTTGGGATTTGTACAAATGTAAATTAACTCAAAGTGGGGCGGGTCACAGCGTTCGTCCTTCTTACAAATAAGTCATTATTCTGTCCGATGTCTGCCCATATCCTATGCAACCAGGCTGCTCTGGGCGGTTGAGGAATGTCACTGTTGAAATGTCAGATTTGGCAGGACTGCACTTGTGCAAATATTGATAGTCCTGGCATGTTAAATCTACTTGAGCAACAGTTTCGTTTTCTCCCCCCTCCATCTCTCTCTTCGACCGTTTAAACCTCACCTACCCTCAAAGACAGCTGGATAGAAAAGACCCGTCTGGGAAAGTACAGGATGATGCATGCGCGCAGCTTCATGCTGGAGGACGCGAACACCTTCACCGTCCTCTTTCCATGGATGCGTGATCATCTTTGCTGGAGCCGATTATGTCTCGGGTTCTTTTGTCTGTATTTATCGATCAAGTCTGTCTGTATTTATGTACTGAACACTCCAACTTTGGTTGGTCGCATGTCAGTTCCCAAACGTTTTTTGCACTTTTCTGTATGTCATCCATGTATTTCCACAACATTTAATTTGGAAATCGCTTTGTATTTCATACGTTTAGAGACTGAAAATTAAGAGAGCGTTGTTCATAATGTGTCCATGTTTTTTAAATGTTTATTCATTTAATGTTGCTTTTTTATTGCCTTTTATTGATTTTTCACTAAATAAAGTCATTTTACAAGGAGGTGCCAGCTAACCTAATGATGTGTATTTTTTAAGTGTACGTCAGTGCTTGGCCTCACGGTGTTACAGTGGGTAGCGCTGTTGCCTCACTGGCCTTGTGTGTGTGTGTGTGTGTGTGTGTGTGTGTGTGTGTGAAGTTAGCATGTTGTAGTGGTGTGGGTTGTCTCCGATTTCTCCCATGGTCCAAAGACATGCATGTGAGGTTGCCTTGGGATTGTAAATTGACTGTAGGTGTGAGTGAATGGTGTTTGTGCCTGCCTCCAGTGAGTTCCTGCCTCATGCCCCTTAGTCCCGGGATAGGCTCTGGGTACCTGTGACCCTAGTGAGGAACACGTGGTTATGGAAAAAGAACGAATGAAAGATCAGTGCTTACCATAATCAATATATAGCATCCATTAAAAATCAGACAGGGTTACAGACAGAAAGATTTGCTAAAGTAGATAAATTCACAAACCTGATGAAACAAACCTTATATATATATATATATATATATATATATATATATATACAAGCCAGTCACAGACACACTGGGTGTCAGTTAATGCATTCTTCTCACTGGTGATTCATAATGACATAAAATTAAAATGACAAAGCTTTTGATTTTTGCTACCCAGCAACTCGTTTCCATCAAATTTGACTTGGTGATAAAGATGTTTTGGGTTTTGTGACCTACTGTTATTATATTAGTAATAGTAGTAGCTGTATCATCATTATTCTTCTTATTTATGCATGAGAACCAATGGCCCTAATCCATGAAGAATTTCCATTTGAGGCTATAGTGTTTTCTGGACACCTCTACCTAGAAATAAATGAGCTTATTACAGAAAAGTATAACCCTAGTTTTCAACCGACTAGTTATTTCTCTTTCTGAATCATTTAGCACAAAATAACTTTTTCAAGGATGCATCACTGTGCCATTAGTGATGCTTGTATACATGTAAACTATTGGTTTATCTGCACATTTTTATTGAATGCTTTTAATGGTTAATATATAAATTCTATTTTTTAACTCTAAATTAAAAAGACATGACAAAATTGACAGATTTTATTTCAGTAACATGAAGGTTAAAACCTGTGGCGAAACATGCTGACGTCTTGAGACAGACATTCTTTCACCAGCCTAACAGCCTTAGCCATTTGAAGGAAAACAGCACAGGGTCAGCTTTCAGTGTCCCATCAGCATAAAACAGTGAGACGTGCTGATGAATGTGCCTATGAAACGACAATAAACTGAGCGCCCAAACCAGTTCTGCAAGTGTTTTAGGAGCCCTAAGTTCTCCTTTTGTTTTTCAGCATTTTGAAGATGTGCAAACACGTCTTTTGCTTTGCGTTACTGCTAAGAGTTCTAGTATTCTCGCCAATGGTAAACTAATATAAAAGGGCAACTTACAGTTCTAGTTGTAGTAATTGCCCACCAGTTCGTCCTACATGGGGTTTGGGTCTGGGCAAACACACCACACTACACCAAAGACTCCAAACTCCAAACCAAACATTCAAAAAATTGTAATGGACACAATCTGTTGACCTCCCCAGCAGTGTTGTGCAAGTTACTTCCAAACTGTAATACATTACAGATTACTTATTACTGTCATTTAAAAGTAATCCCT
>JBBJLR010000042.1:25641798-25659256 GCA_037577145.1 Brachypetersius gabonensis | reverse complement strand
CACTACTGCGTTACAGCAAAAAGTAATACGTTACTGTAATACATTACTTTTGTAACGCATTACTCCCAACACTGATGGCCAACCAGCGCCACTGGCCTGGTGGTTAAGTAGTTGCCCCTGTGATCAGAAGGCGATGAGTTCAAATCCCATTCTAGAGACACTACTGAGGTTGGTGGCTGCCCACTGCTTTACTTGGTGAATGGGTTAACGCAGAGAACACATTTCACATTGTGCACACTGTGTGCAGTGGCGAATTCACATGTGACTATAAGGCGTCACTTCACTTTTACTGGTCAGGGAGTTGCCCATGCGATCAGAAGGTGGTGGGTTCGAATCCCAGGCTTTCCAGTGGCACCACTCAGGTACCCTTGAGCAAAGCACTGTCCCCGCACACTGCTCCCAGGGTGCCCCCTGTTGGTGACTACCTGCTGCTTCACTCGGTGAATTGGTTAAAAGTAGAGAAATAATTTCACATTGTTCACACTGTGTGATGTGGTGTGTTCACTATAAGGGCCCACTTTCCGTATCTACCCGCCTCCCCAGGACGAGGGCACGAGTGTAGGGAGCGAGGAGAAGGCCATAGGCCAGTGGATTGGGACGCGCCCCTCCACGGCTGAGGCTGCGCCCATACCACCGGCATTCCCACTATGCACTGCGGGCTTATTACTTGCTAGCGAAAAAAATAGTCCAGCAGCTGAGAAGAGGGAGAACAGGCTGTGCTGAAGGAGACTCGACGGGAGAACCCGGTTCTATTTTCTTCCTGCGTTGATCTATATCCACGTATTCGTAAACATGAACGACAACGAGAAGTTGGACAACCAGAGGCTGAAGAATTTCAAAAACAAAGGTCGGGATCTGGAGGTGAGTCCGGTCCGGATGGGAGTCCCCCCTTTCCCCCACTTGCTGTGACGTCGTTTACAATTTGGACGTTTTTCTCTTCATTTGTAAGCCTCTGCGTCTCGTAATGGCTCTCGATTTTGTGCCCACAATGTCTACATTTTTTCCCCAGCCCGTCTTACCCCGGCCCCAGCGGCGGCTCCGTCTTTTCGGGCAGGTTTTTCTCCCCGAGCCGCTTCACGTGAAATGCTGCTCCGGGCTAAGTAGCACGCAAGCTAATATGGTGCCCTTTGCTCTACGCCCCGCTGCTTCGTCAAGTATATCCTTTTTAAGCTTAAAATATATTTATTTTAAGCTATTTAACACCCCAGTCGCTCCCGTAACGCCCAGCAGCGTTTCCCCCCACTTTTCTCCAACCTCTCGGCGCTAAATCCTCTCTTTAGCCTCCTGCTGCCTTTAGCATAGCAGCTGTCCGGCTAACGCTCGAGATGGAGCTTCGTGTGGGATGATGGATGAGTCATTTTTTTACTTGACCAACATCGTGACTACGAAGCCACCGATCACGTAAAAGAACCCGATTTTATTTGAGATTTTACTCCTTTTCATCATCATTTGTGCCCTTTAATACGAGGGTTAGCACGAGTAGGGCCTAGAATAGCCCTAAAGGAGCAGCCAGGATGGGCCGAAGTGGAACCAGGCTTGTTTAAAAAGGGGTTTTATGGAGAGTTTTGAGTAATAACTCTTGTTTAACGCGTAAACTAACATTTGTGTCTACCTCCGAAGCCTAGCCTTGTGTTTTTATTTTCTGTAATAGACCGAGTAACTATTAGCTTAGCTTAGCTGGGTGGTTAGCCAGGCTTTGTATGTTAAGTAGCATTTCGAAATCCTCGTTTTTGGACTCCGTGGCCTACAAATGTGCTAAAAACACAGCCAGATGTGACTCCCCGGTCCCCTGTCGTGGTGTAATTCATAAACGGCAGGGCTGATGGGCTGATTTCACGTAGTACTGACTCCTAGATTTTTTTTTTCCTTCCGAAAATAATACAGATTATCGGCCCCAGTTAACATTAGGAAGGCAATTTTGAGTGCTTGTTGATAACAGAAGGTGTTCGGACTTTGTAGATGTCCATCATACTAGCCAAGTCAGTCTTCTCTTTCAGAACATGGAAACTGCTGCCTCCATCAGACATGAATTCCAGCCTCTCATGATCCCATAACAGACCCTAGAACCTTCATAAAAGTGAACCAAACCTCCTGTTTAGAGATATGGACAAAATAACAGTATCGCGATTTTACTGCTCCGTATTGCGATCCTTATCAAAACATTAAAGGGCCCTTTCACCTCTCTGGACTTAAAAAGGCTTAAAGTTTGGAAATACGGTTTCAAATGGTACATGTACTTTCAGCATCCATACAATCCGTATGTAAAAAATAAGCTACAAGAACAGCCTGTTTTAAAATCGCAAAACTAATACATTTAAATGCATCTCCTTAGACTGGCTACAGTAGTTAATCACAGGCAGCGATTTAATCAATTTAATGGTTAAAAACGAGACTTTTGTTGAATTACACAAAGACATTGATTCTACAGAACACACAGTAACTCACCTGGAACTGTGATTGGTCAGAAACACTGATTTGTTAGAGGTTTGTTTGAATATTGAAGCTTGCTGCTATATCAGTATTGCAAAGACTGATATTGTGATTATGATCAACAAATAATATATTGTTCATCCTTGCTCCCATTTAAATCCTTAAATAGGCCCACCATATTATCCTGGGATGTCCTAAAATGTTAAATATTGGACTGTAAAAATGCACTTTCCCTCTTGCAGTTCTCCTCCTGTCTCTACTTATCTCAGGGAGGTAATTGCCTCTTTAAGAGCACAATGGAGCTTAGTTTCTTAGTAATAAACACTTTATTACTTATAGTAATGTAAATTAGCTGTAGAATAGACTTGCAGAGGTAACTTGTTCCTCAGCCCAGCCTTTAAATTCGGTCTGGACCTTTGACTTGAGCAGTGTCCTGTAGATGTCACTCACTTTGTCCATCACTTTGTCTACTTGAGGCGTTATCATAAGGATTGTGATTTTAGCAGTGTGTGTTGCGATCCCTTTAGCGTGATGTCATGGATCAGTTTGCCATTCCTGAGACGCTTGGCCTGCTCTCAAATCACAAACGGATGTTCACAGCTTCTCTTCCTGGGCCATGAGTTCACACATGCCTGGACTTCTGTCGCCTCCATGTAAACACTTAATGCGACACTCGAGCCAATAGGGGATTCCAGCCCATGCCGTATTTTCATTAACTCGATTCGTTTAGAAATGTGGCTTTTCTGTATGTGTTCACGCGAAGCTAATACGTTATGTGACTTGAGAGCAGGTGTCGTAAGTGCTGGTACTGCTATTAGAGGTATGCTGGTGTGACATCTTCATGATATGGATTTAATACTCCAGTTTAATAATAATCTTTAATAAATCCCAAGCAATAGTGAATGACAGACATCCTATTACAAATTAAAAATATACCACAGAAACTTAAATTAGACTTTAGCTCAACTGAAATAAAATTTTTACTCTCCAAAAATATATTTATTTTGCTAATATCAGTCATTTAAATAGTTTATAGGTGTATGGTCATACTCAAATATACATTTAACACTGCCCTCCCCTGTTTGAGAGAGGATCACACTGGAGAAATGTCCAGTCTCCAACAAAACAAGAACTGCTTTCAAATATATATAAAAAGTCAAGAACACATTCTTTTTGTTTTATTGGTTAAATAGCTTTAATCGTTGCATATTTTCAGCCATACTTGGGAGAACACTTGATTTGTCCAGAGCAGACCCCCTCCCTCTCAGTACCAGATCGAGATTAAGCCTAAACTAAAAGGACTTTCATTTGGTGTCGTGGCGGCCCCCCCCCAACTCTGATGTTACTTCAATACTAGTCTTAAAATAAAAATAAAAAAAGTGGACATGCATTTGCTCACAGAAGGCAGAGAAACAGAGTGTGCATTCTTAATAAAACAACTGCGGTGTTGTTCCATCTGTCTTTTTAGGCTTATTCAAAGCCAAGTAATCATGCAAAACCACCACACATGCACACACTGTATTCTTATCACATGACAGAATCCCTAGTTTTGTTTGATGTAAGAAGCTGCAGGCACAGTCCCATTCCTATTTATATATAAATAACTTGTTTGTCTACACATATGTATACATAAATGCATGTACACACGTGTATGTAAATATGTAGGTATATATAATAGAGCTTTTGTTATACTGTTATTTAAAAAAAAAACGGATATTAAAAAAACAATCACTTAATGCCATGGAATGGTGTATATGGGGATCCATATGCTGAAATGAAAAATGTTCTTGATATACAGAAAAAAATGTTTTGTGGATGTGTTTTCTTTACTATGCTGCAGCCTTATTGCTGTTTCTCACTGAAGTTTCTGCCCTCTCCCACAGACTATGAGAAGACAGCGGACAGAGGTGGTGGTTGAGCTAAGGAAGGTAATTTAATTTCTTATTATTTGTTTCTTGTCATCAGAGAAGTCAACTTATTTGTTAGAAGTTGTTACCCACTGATTTAGCTACACAAAATTTTGCACATTGATACCATGTCTGTTGGTATGTTTTGTGCCTGATAATGTTTAAATAATGGTCATATTACAAGCACTATGTAGGGCTGCAATACAGGAGGTTGAAACTCCCTGATTTTAGCCATTTTCTCCAGGTTAAGCGGTTCTCAGGGATCAGTAGTTTTCAGATTGTGGTTGTGTGGCTTTTTTCAGAATAAAAGGGATGAGCATCTCCTGAAGAGAAGAAATGTGCCACATGAGGACATCTGCGATGACTCTGACGTTGATGGAGACTTCAGGACGGTAGGAGATCCTCCTGCTTTATACCTGTTTTCTGTTTTTAATATTTGTGTGCATATATATTTAACAATACACTGTTGTATTTTGATAATTGTAATCTTGCCTTTCGTCAAAATAAACGCTGTATTGCTGATTCCGTTTTGATTTATTTACAGCAAAACACTTCTTTGGAAGCAATAGTTCAAGTAAGTAGGGAAGAACTTTCTCAACCCTGTTTTGAATGAATGTGTGAGCTGTTTATAGTGTAATGTGATGTAAACTCCAAAATTAGCAGTGTCCAGACTGCATCTGCTGTAGTCAGGTTAACGTGATACACTACGCATTTGATTCTAAACACTTCACTTGTTGACTTGGTGCTGGACAGAATCCAGTACCGTGACGCATCACAGTATCATATAATCTTTGAGTTTACATTCGTAAGGGGCTGATTCTGTGTAAAATTAATGTATTATAAATTACTTTATTACTAATGTACACACAACAGGATTGGAAAATCTGCAAAAAGAACAAATAGGTGTTTTGTCATTGATTAGAGCTGAATTTGAAAAGCATTATTACGGTTTGTCAGTAGTGTCATGTTTATATTTGTATTGATTATAGCCCTTGTAAAGAATTCTTGAGGGTGTTGTGATGGGGCGAGGAGTCGCGTGGAACTCTCTTCTATGTTTGTCCAGCATGTCTCATGTTTTTTCTCTGTTGACCGCTGTTTCAGAACGCTACCAGCGACAACCAGGGCATTCAGCTGAGTGCAGTTCAGGCCGCCAGGTAAACTACAACTAACACATCGACTCACCTGAGAGCCGTTGGCATGGTAACAGGCGCTCAAACATTCCATGCAGGTTCCTACAGAATGTTGCGCAAGAGCAGGCTGCTCGAACCCTCTTGGATACGGCCGTGTTTGTGTGTCTGCTTTATTGTGAAACCGTGTAGAGCATTTTTACATGTGTTAAGCTTCTGTGGTCATGAAATTAATATTAACCATATTCTGTTTTGGTTGGAGGTCATTTTAAACAGTAGCACAATTATAATACTAGACAGCAATGTGTACTGAACCAATATAAAATGTCTAATAGTGACAAATTCTGATTTTTATTTAGCGTTTTTTAGCATTTACAACTATTTGTTTTTACAGCATCGGAACATGTTTTATTGTCTTTTGTAGGAAACTGCTATCAAGTGACCGTAACCCTCCAATAGATGACTTGATAAAGTCTGGTATTCTGCCCATTCTAGTGCACTGCCTGGATAGAGATGACAAGTAAGACTAAATACAGTATTTTCCCGAGAACCGCTTATTTGGTGCATGTGAACATTCGGATTATTGCATTTTTTTTTTTTTAATTTTTCCCCCAGCCCGTCTCTCCAGTTCGAGGCAGCCTGGGCTTTGACCAACATTGCTTCAGGCACCTCTGAGCAGACACAGGCAGTGGTGCAGTCTAGTAAGTGTATTATCTGTTCTGTGTCCAGTCTTTATTACTTACGTATGTCATATCAAAGCCTTGTATCTCCATTTTCCATTTTATCTTTGAATGTATTTGATCATTGTAGCTGACTTTTACATGGTGTGAACTAGGCTTGTCATGAAACTGATATTTCAAACTTAATACAAATACTAAGGATGGTGCTCGATACTCTATACTATTTTCAATACTACGGGAAGAAAAAAAACAGGATCTCTTAAATAAATTAAAGTATGCTCAGGAGCCGTCTCAAAGATTCTCTGTGGAGGATAGCTGAGGGTCCCTGTAAAATTTTGCGGTGGTAGGTTTGAGAAGACTACTCAAACGTGTACAGCGTCTTTGGGTATTTTGAAAAGCTCTTTATAAATGTTATGTATTTTTAGCCGACTCAGAACTTGGCGGTCCATTTAAAGGCGGCATTTAAAAAAAACGCTTTTCCCCAGCCCTCTGTAGGGGGAACAATAGGGAAGGTTTTGAGCTTGTTGGAAAGGTCTCACGGAGATCTACCGGCACGTCACATCCGCGCCCACGGAGCCAACGGGCCGGTTCTGCGGGGAGGAGAGCATCGCTACCGGCTGCTTTCAAAACCTTTCTGAGGGTCCGCAGATAGTTTTAGCCACGCTATGTTCTTCCCCTGCTGAGTTACATTTAAAGGTGTGTGCCCCTTTTTTTCCTCCGTAGAGAGCCGAAGTCCCAAATCTCCCCCAGGCTCTCTGGAGAGAGAAAAAAGGTCGTACTGCCGACGATTTCCGTGAACCGGGAGATGCAAAACTGGCATTTAATGTGAATTGATATCGAAATCTATACTAAATTTGAGGGTTTTTTTTTTTTTTTTTTACATTGGTGTGAACATTTCCTTGCAAATAGACCAGTAGAAATGGTCTGACATAATTTACCTTAGCACTCTTCTATACCACTTGTCTGTGTGTAATAGGTGTGTGCATATATTGTCATATATAGGTATGCACTTGGGTTGCCTGGTTTGTTCTAGTTATACGCCGGAATGAAAAAAAAGATTTTTAGCAGCTGGTTTGATTGTGTCTATTCTATTGGTTCACTTAAGCAATTGAGTTAAAACAAATTACAGATATTCCTACAAGACAATGCAAGATTCTCATTTCATTAAAAGAATATCAGGCTTCATTGAAGCCACGTTGGAAAATATGTGAAGAAGAATCCAGTCACTGTGGAGGGTGTGCGGACAGCAGGGAGAAATGTGTGGGAAGCAGATACTTTAAATCATTTTACATCACTTTGGGAGATGATGACTAATTAGTGTGAGGCCGTCTTCAGGAATAGAGGAGCTACAAAATCCTGATAAACTGCACCGTCAACTGCCCATCACCAAAACACGAAGTTCAACCAGTGATTTGTAGCTCCTCTGGTCTTAAAAGTGACCTCACTATGCTTTGCCATGCTTTTCTAAAATGCAAAATTAGTTCAACAAAAATCAAAATCATTTTCCACTTAACCCACATGTGATCAAACAGCTGAAAGACGAGTTCAAATGATGCTTCTGTCGTTGAGACCTGCGGCTGCCAAGCTAACATTACTAATAAAGCTGTATGATCTAAATTCATAATGGGATGGTGGGGCCTTGGTGGGTGAGATACTTGCCTCTGGACCAAAAGGTCATGGGTTTGAATCCTACATTCAGCACACCACCACTGGGTTCCTGAGCAAGACCCCTAACCCCAAGTTGCTCCAGGGAGACTGTCCCCTGTAGTGAATGGAAGTCCCTTTGGGTAAAAGCATCTGGTAAATGTAAAAATCAACAAAAAGCAGGCAACTGGGACAACACAAGGGCTGTCATTCACAAAGCTGTAAAAATAACAGGACTTTAATGGAGAGCTGTATGCAGTTTGAGAGAAATTTGGTGTATTTTAAGTTCTAAAATAAAGCAGCCAAATTTTGTCTTGGCTGATTAACATCTGGGATCAGCTAAAAAAAAATATGCAAATGTAATTTTTTGCCAAACAGTTCAGTTTAAGGGACCTCCCTCACATTCCACACGGTCCATAGGGGTTAGATTTTTCTTCTCCAGAAATATCTCCATGTAGCCCAACAGTAACCATGCGGCATCTCACATTGTTTCGTTGGAATATCCGTCGTTCGTGTGTTTTTATGTCGCTTTAATGAACAAATAATGCTGCAGGTTGATGTGCTGTTGAGTGCCGAAATACGACTCTGAAAATCACCAAGCCTTTCCGTTTGTGGTCAAATATAAATATCCTTTTAGTTAAAACTCATTCACTGAATGAAGTGTGGACAAATATCCACTTCAACTCATTCTGAATTTCATTCTAACATCGATCCATCTAATCGAATGCTTTGCATTCGATTAGATGGATCGATGTTGGAATGAAATTCAGAATGAGTTGAGTCCGGGTGAGTGCTGGAAGGGAGCGTCTGCGAGGAGAACAGTGACTCTCCCGGGAGTTGAGAAAGCAGGCATGCTGACCACAGTGGCAGCCAGCTAGTGAGTCATCACTGTGAGAGAGAAATGTCTGAGTCATGCTGTCTTTTTAATCGTGTGTGTGTGTGTGTGTGCGCTCGCAGATGCAGTTCCCCTGTTCCTAAGGCTGCTCCATTCTCCCCATCAGAATGTGTGTGAACAGGCTGTCTGGGCACTGGGCAATATCATCGGTGAGTAACTTCAGTGTTTGGCCCAGACGATCTTAGATTGGACTAGAGATGGTACGATATGGGTATTGATGCCTTGAGTATCAGTCAATACAGTTTATGTATTTATATGAATGTTAATGTGAGAATTTGTTTTACACACAAAACACACAGTACTGTGTAAGACCTAGACACCGGAATTATTTTAAAATTATTTATATTTATAATTTATAATAATTTTACTAAATGTGCTGAATAAAGCTAAAGAGAACAAGTACAAATTGATGCATAACTACCGGAAAATGCAAATTGTGGTTGCCATAAAACCGGTGTTTGCAGACACACTAGCATGGTTTTATGGGCCAAAGGGTGATTTTTTTTTTTTTTTTTCTTTCTTTCTTTTCTTTTTGTCTTCTTGCTGCGGGAGGAGTGTGAATTTGTCAGCTCTTACTAAGACATTTATAGTTAAAGAACAGCTGAACATGTTGCCGCATTTGTTTATCTTTAATTAAACCACAACAAACTGTGACATGTCTTTTTATAACCATGGCTTTAGTATCTTGAAGTCTGTTTATGGGTCTGCTGTGGGTTTTGCTCTGCATTTGTTTCTTCGCATTTTGTCCTCTTCCGGGTTCCTTATCAGAAATTTGCCTGGAGCTCTTATCCAGAGCAACTTGCAATCGCTTACAGTCTACTCCGAGGGTAAAGTCTCTTGCTCAAGGACACAATTGTAGAAAGTGGGGTTTTGAACCTATAACTTTGTGGTAGTCAGGGCCACTAGGCTGCTACCACATAACAGACCCTTTCTCCAACTCAATGGATTTACTTTCATTTATTAATTTTTAAATACTTTGCCCCTGGTCAGCCAATCAAAAACATATACACCTGCCTTTAGGGGATATTAGTGGATGTTTTGACATTGGAACCATGTCCATATTTCAAAATCTGTAGGAAGAGAAGAGGCACCAAATTAAAAGATTACAGATAAAATAAAAGTGTAGCCATAACTTTAAACTTTGTATGGGTGCCTAAGAGTTTTGTATTTCAGCTTCTACAAAGGTTGAGGAGGATGCGTTTTCAATAAAACTCCTCACTTTAAATGATTTTTCATATATAAGGGACATGTACGTTTTTTAAAAGCTTTCACAAACACTTTTATCAGTCTCCGTGTTATTTATATTCAGTTTTACCCAGGCAGACGTTTAGTAAGTGCCAAAGTCAACTAACTACAGATTTTTGGAATACGGACATGATTAACATGTTGGTGCTGAGTGAATTAATTTTATTTATTGAAGGTGAACTCCTCAGCATTGTGGTCATAAGATATTCACTCAAAAGACTTACTTCATGAAATATTGCTATTAATGCAAATCCAAAAATACTTTCAGAGCCACTTGCGAGTAGCAGTGCGTTAATGATAATGATGTGTTCCCCCAGGCGATGGACCCCAGTGCAGAGACTATGTGATCAGCCTCGGTGTGGTGAAGCCGTTGCTGTCCTTCATCAGCCCCTCCATCCCCATCACTTTCCTGCGCAATGTCACCTGGGTCATGGTTAACCTCTGCCGCCACAAGGACCCACCTCCACCAATGGAGACCATCCAGGAGGTGTGTGTGGTCTTCTGTCATGGTCGTATTGTTTGCTTTATGCCAAAGCTGTCATCGTTATGCCAGAGTTATACTGATAAGAGCTGCATGAAATGGGCAACATATTGCAGTTTTACTGCTACATTTTACAATAGCAATGCCTTTAAAGATGTTAAAGGCTGAATTGCATCACTTTTTTGGTCTTAAAGACTTGGTCTGTAAATATTATTCGATTTACTTTTTTACTTTTGCATTTACTTTCCCATCTGTTCAGTGCATAAATTGACAATAGACTTCAGAACAATCCGTTTTTAAATTAGGATGTGTGAAAACATGTTTAAATATTTCGCCTTGTTCTGTCTACAGTAGTTTAGCCCCGTCCGTTCAGTGCCCTGATTCATAAACACTCTTAAAGGTTAAAAATAAGACTCTTGTTGGATTACATAAATATTTCTTTTCTGGAGTTGTGGTTGATTTTGCTTATTGCAGCCTTTTGATATTTCAGTATTGCAGAGATGGATATCATGATAACGATTAGCAATATTGTGATACTAGACATTAGATATATTGTGCCAAATAATTGAGTAATTTATTGATTATAATGGCAAGTAAGTCTTTTAGTTTTAAACCAGGCAAAATGATAAATGGACCAAAACATGGGACAAACAAAAGCATTTATCAAGATGCAAACAGCATTTTGCAATAAATGCATGGAGTACTCATGCTCACTTTATGTAAGCTTTGCAAACACAAACTGATTAGGGATTAAGCTTAAGTGGCAAATGTGCTATGCTAAGTAAACCGAGCTCATCCTGATTGCGTGGAAGAGGCTAATTGGGCAGGCATGAAAAAGCCTTTGAGGCGCTGCAGGTTTCTATAGTTCTTATTTTCCCTCTCTCCCCTAGATCCTGCCTGCCCTGTGTGTCCTGATTCATCACACTGATGTGAATGTAAGTTTTATCTCGCAGTGTTTAAAGAAAAGCGTTCATGCCCATGACACTAACTTCTCCTTTGTGAACATGTACGTGTATGGCTACATGAGTGAAGAGTGGGCATGGCTGTGGGCTGAGAGTGAGCTAGGCTGTGTGTTGTGTCTGGACAGATCCTGGTTGACACGGTGTGGGCCCTGTCTTACCTGACCGACGCTGGAAATGAGCAAATCCAGATGGTCATCGACTCTGGCATCGTCCCTCACCTGGTGCCCCTCCTCAGCCACCAGGAGGTCAAAGTACAGGTCAGTAACAGTGCACTGTTGAAAACAAATAAAGAACTATAAACAGCCTTACAGCATGGGTAGTGAATTACCTGGGTTTAGAGGGGTGTGGTTTTCATGCACATAAATCAGTATTTTCACTTAATTCAATTAATTAAGAGTTAATTGAATTAAGTGAAAATACTCTTTTAATTCAAAAAGAGTAAAGATCTGAATTCTACCCTCATCATGAAAATCAGCCCTCTGCTGTAGACCCTGGTCCTAGAGATCCAACCACAATCTGCCACACCTGCTCCAGCTAATAAATTCAGGCATTAGTGACTGGCTGAGGCAGATGCATTAGTGTCTTAGGTCACATGTATAAGCCAAGGATGCTGAATGAATTTGAGTACTTGGTATGTAGTGGCACCTCCATGATTGGCGGCTTTAATAGTGTTGGTTAGTTCTATGCAAGGTAACGAGACTTTTTGGCCATTTATTTTTTCTCATATTTCCTGTACATCCATACATGCACCTCGGATTTGCTCAAGAGAGCAATATTTGTTTTAGGAACAAATCACACATACATACACCCCCATCTACACACAACTGAAATGTCTGCATTCCATTTTTTTGCATTCCATTGAGGTTTTGCATGACACAATGTGTTCATGTGTTTATTTTATTATTAAATTTAGGTATTCATTCAGGATCAACTCAGTTGATGTGATCAGTAATCTCTTTGGTTGACCGAGCCTTGCAGGAAAAAGTCCAGCAGTTCTGAAAGTTTTAGAAAAATTGTCTGTAAATGTTGACGAGGCTGATAAGTCTGTTTGTTCTGCTGGTAGACGGCTGCGCTGCGAGCGGTGGGGAACATCGTGACTGGCACGGATGAACAGACGCAGGTGGTGCTGAACTGTGACGCCTTGAGTCACTTCCCAGCTCTCCTCACACACCCTAAGGAGAAGATCAACAAGGTCCGCACACATAATCACACTCTGTTTAAATACACCTGGATTAGTGCTGGACAATATTGATCATCTACACTAGTGTTGGTGTTTTACAGTAGTCTGCAAAAGGCACTCAAGAAAATAGTTTAAAGCCAATTTTCTCAGCGTGTGATCGTTAATGTGGTTTTAAATTAACATTAGATTCAATGCAGACATAAATGAAAGCAGTAAACAACGGCTGGGGGAACAGAGGAGAAAGCTGGAACCGACCCCATGTTGTCCTCAGCAGGGTGTTACCAGGGGTTGTTTATCAGGATTCGTGAGCTGAGGAGAACAACACGGTTTCTGTTCCATCTTTCTCCTCTGTTCCCCCAGACGTTTATTTGTGTGAAAAAACTAATCAGTTTTTAAATACTTTTACTGCTGCCTGATACTTTGGTGCAGTGCCATGTATAACTATGAATGAAAAATATATAATTTGAAAGGTAAATAGCTCAGTTTTTTCTAGGTCATATTTTAAAACTGGCATCTTTTAGGCTTAATCTTAAGAAAATGGTACATAACGGTCTAAAACAGGTGTCACCAACATGAGTAGCCTGTGGACCTGTTCTAAAAATAGCTCACCAGTGAGCAGCGTCTAACATTTTTTTTATCCTGTTGCTATTCTTTAATCACACTTGCGTTTGTGTAGATTTGAAAATGACTATCTGGAAAAAAATAATTTAAAACATGTTTATTATACATGAAGTTTAGGTAAACTCTGTTCTAGTGCATCAAACTGGGAGCCCTTTGTTTGGCTCAGTACCTGTGAAGTAGCTCTCCGTTTCAAAAAAGTTGGTGACCCCTGTTCTGAAATGAATGCAGGACATTCTTTTCTCATGTCTTAACCCTGGTGTATAAATCATTAAGGCTTACTTTAAACCTTTTGATTTACTCCAAATCTCAGTATCAGGAATTGTTAATCAATACTGCCCAGCACTAAACTACATGTAGTTTATATTAGTCTGTTTTTGACACTGCTGATGGTAAGGTGTTGGATATGATGATGGTAGAGACTTGGCACTTGGGTGTCTGTTTGTATGATGTGTGCATGAAACTCTACTTAGTTCATTCTAATATAGGCCACAGGAGATGCTCGACCCCATGGATGAAGATCTACAGAGGAACAAAGCTTGTATAAAGGGTTAATATTTCACAAAGGTTACGTAGTGGGTGGGGGCAGGGTGTATAGGCTTTGTTTGTTTGTGTGCATGCATGCATGAGTGAGTGTTAATTATCCAGCTGGTGAATAGGGGGAGCTGAAGACCACTGAGTCTGTGCAGAAAAAGGAGTGCATCTGAGGCCCATTACACACAAACTGAGGCTTTTCTGTGATTGGGCCAGTGATTAAAGCCTCAAAACCACCCCCTTTCCCAGTTCTCCCAGTGCCAGTGTCTCAGCCAGGAAATGTGGTCCCCCCACAGTTTCCTGAAGACTGATCCAACACAGTCACATCAGTTTCTTTATAGGAGCACGGAGTATTAAATAACATAACTGTGATCTTTACAGTGCCTTGACTTTTCACCGTCTCTCCTGCAGGAGGCAGTGTGGTTCCTGTCCAACATCACAGCGGGGAACCAGCAGCAGGTCCAGGCAGTCATAGATGCCAGCCTGGTGCCCATGATCATCCTTCTGCTTGATAAGGTGTCTTATTTTTTTTATTTCTTTTCAGCCTCTTGTGGGTTAAAAACATTGCATTATGAATGTGTTGATTTTTTTTTTTTTTTTTTTTTGAGATGCCAGGGTTGTGTGGCAATATACACGGTTAATTAAGCACAGTTGCATATAATATTAAACATACTAATGTGTATTTATAATGGAATGTTGAAATTGCCCCCAACCGCCCCAAGGTTAACCATACAACCCAGAGGGTATTATCCCATTTCTGTATTACATGTTCTTTTCTAATATATAAAGCCTTAACCATGTATAGAAATGTCCCATATCCTTTTATTCAGCAAAGATTATTTTTATAATTTAATAATTTTGGCACAACTGCCCCTAAACAATAAAAACATCCATTAGAAAAGTGCTACCTTCAAAATAGTCAACAATAATGCACACACTCCTTCCACCCATGCTCAAGTGATTGGGCTTTTTGTTTTGACTTTTAATCAACACCCTGTCTAAAAAAAGGTCATTTTAAATTTATAAACACCGTACAGTTTGTATACATATTTAATTTCTAAATCTCTGATTCTACTAGACATATGATCAAAGCTTCCCGTGACATCTGAAGCTACATCTGAATAGATGAATAATTGTTCTTGTGCTTTGTTAGGGAGATTTTGGCACTCAGAAGGAGGCGGCCTGGGCCATCAGCAATCTCACAATAAGTGGCAGAAAAGATCAGGTGGGCATATTTACAAGATCTTGATTATTATTTTGAGTCCTTGAAGAAACATGCAATTAGATACAGAAGAGTTATATTGAAGCAAATGGTTAATTGTCTCTTCTAGGTGGCCTACCTGATCCAGCAGCAGGTCATTCCTCCATTCTGCAACCTGCTGACGGTGAAGGATGCTCAGGTGGTGCAGGTGGTCCTGGATGGACTGAGCAATATTCTCAAGATGGCTGATGATGAGGCAGAGACCATTGCCAACCTCATTGAAGAATGTGGAGGTGAGGAGTAGCTCTTTTTAGTTTTATCTAGACATTGAAGTATATATGTTTATCGCTGCAGTTTGACAGTGCTGTGCAAAAGTCTGTGCCAGTTTGACAGTGCTGTGCCCCCCCCCCCACCCCACCCCACACAGTTCTTTCAACTTTCCTTTGAGTTACCTTAAGTGCAAAAATACTGTTTCATTCCTGTCAGACTGTTTTATCTTTGGCATATTGAGTAGATTAAATAAAAAATGCGAACAAAGTTTTACTGTGACAGGCTGCAAAGTGCCTAAAGATACAAGGAGCCTAGATAAAGGAGTTCCAACCACTCAGCGTTCAGCACCACCAGTATACTGATCACCGCCTGATCATCTGAAGTCATCTGTTTCTCCTGTTTCTTCACTGGTTCAGAGGAGTTACATGTGCTTTGTTCTGCTTGAATGTTTAATATGTAGGTCATTGTGTGGCTTAACAAACAAAAACATTCCTCTGAAACTGGTCAGGTTCAGGGACTGGACTGAAAATGAGGGTCTTTGAAAGACAACAGTTTGAATCTTTGGAACCAAAATATGAAAAACTGACTGGAGAGTAACAGCAGAATATTTAGATTGATGTGTGAATGCTAATAAACCTCCTTTTGCATTTACTCAGGCCTGGAGAAGATTGAGCAGCTGCAGAATCACGAAAACGAGGACATCTACAAACTGGCTTACGAAATCATTGATCAGTTCTTCTCATCTGATGACGTGAGTTTTCAAGTGATGCTTGTGAGGCCTGTCTACAGAATGTGAAGGGATTTAGCTGTAATTTAATATGTCCATTCGAGATTGCGTTTTTTATGCGAGTGCGGTGGTAGGCTAATCTTTGCTTAAATAAGCTGCTTAAAATATTTGAATTGGTTAAAGTAGCCAAGGCTAATTTAGCTGACGGCCCCGTCTCCCTGCAGATCGACGAAGACTCCAGTCTGGTTCCCGAGGCCATTCAGGGCGGAACGTACGGGTTCAATTCTTCAGCCAACGTGCCAGCAGAGGGGTTCCAGTTCTAGATGGGCGGCGACGTAAGATCCAGAGTTTTGTTTGCGATGCAGCACTCTGTTCAACATATAAAAACAAAAATATAAATTAGGAGAGAAAGAGAGAGAAGCGCGCGAGAGTGTGAGAAATTAGATCCATTGTGCTCTGCTCATGGGATCCATGGCTGCATCTTATCCAAGAGAAATTGTGTGGATTTCGTTTGGCACCCTGGAGGAGGATCCAGTCCAAACGAAGTTTGTGATGGCGAGTGCGTGCGAGTGAGAGTGAGTGGCTACTA
The DNA here is from genome assembly GCA_037577145.1 of Brachypetersius gabonensis. Lineage (NCBI taxonomy): Eukaryota > Metazoa > Chordata > Actinopteri > Characiformes > Alestidae > Brachypetersius > Brachypetersius gabonensis. The sequence continues at coordinate 25,642,766 of JBBJLR010000042.1, read as the reverse complement.
TATGTTGTAAAAAAAAAAACACGACCATCAAAACACCGAATGCGTTCAGAGAACATTTTCGTGAAACTTCACAAAACATCGGGACGTGTCTACCAAACGACGAGAAAAGCAAACAAACAAACAAAAACCCAGCGGCAGCGGAGAGCCAAGACACCGACTAGAAATTGGAGGCAAAGACACAAGATAAAAAACCTCTGAATATGAACAGAAAAACAAAAAAGACGAACCATATCACACTTGAGAGGTTCTGAGGAGAGGGAGGAGTCACCCTGGCCGGCCCCTCCCCCCACGCTGTGAGAGCTGTGTGTGATTGGGCCGTTTGGCGAATGTGAATGTCTGGACTCGGTCGCAGAGGAAGGCGGCGCTCATCTCCTTCCCGGACCGAGGAATTCTTTAACATTTTTAGCGCACGGGCCGCGCCTCCGCACCGTCCGCCGGCGCTATGCGTGCGAGTGAGCGGACGAATGGGGGGTGTGTGAGTGTATGTGTGTGTGCGTGTGTGGGAGAGAGAGAGAGAGAAAAAATAAAGTGGACGCATGCAGAGAGTCACCATCGGAGCATTTAAGCAAGTTGGAAATTTCAAAAGAAGGAAAATAAATAGTAAAATGGGGGGAAAAAAGAGAAGTAAACAGCCCGGACAGAGAGGCTGATCTGATCTAATAGTAAAAGAAAATCTTCAAAAATAACAACCAACAATTTAGGACTTTGTTTTTGTTTTTATTTTTTTCCAGTTTAGAATAAACACTGTACTGAGCTGTCGGGCAGAATAACGGAGGCACATTTTTTTTAAAAAATAGTAAAAATCGTGTGCTCCAGCTTTTGGGATTTGCTTTTAGTCTCCAGTGTTTTTACTTTTTATTTCATTTTAGCTTCAGGTTTACGTTTTCCGTGCTTGCGTAGAATTGAGCGATTTAAATCAAACCCCCCATAACCCTCGCTCCCCCTATTAAACCGCTGTAGTTTTTCCT
>JBBJLR010000042.1:25609298-25639298 GCA_037577145.1 Brachypetersius gabonensis | reverse complement strand
GCCTTTAACCAGTCTTTTGTCCTTTTACCTGTGCAGTTCTAGTGATGAGACTCATATTTTGTACAAATGGTGTTTTTTTTAATCGTTGCCTCACCAGTGAAGTGTGAAATATGACTACTGTAATCAGTCTATAAAAACACGAACTAAAATCTGCCATTTGTATTTCACATAACTGAGTTATCTATCATTTATATACCCAAGATGGGTGTATATATGAGAGTTTTTTTAATATATTTCTGCAGAGTGTTTATTAGGTTTTTAGTCTTTTTTAGAATGTATACTTTATAATGTTCTTTTCTTTGCGTCACGGGGTTTCCATGCAGTCGTAGAATATGTGAATTTCCTCGGGGATCAAACGAGTTTTCCGATTCAGATTTATTCAAAAGAATAAATAAGAATCCGTTCGAGCGGTTTTCCTGAGAGAGTCTGTTCAAAAGAGTCGGATGGAAAGAGCCGGTTTGTTGGCTCGTTGGAACAGCAGGCGGTTTATTGTTACTGTGAACAAACACCAGGTGAGTCTCCCGCTTACTTCATTCAGAGTAACTTTAATATTCTTACTCAAAATGTCTGTTGTTAACCACTGTTGATTTAGTTCTTTAATTTATGAAGATATGAAAACAGGGCGATCGAGGACTCGGTTCATTTTGAACAGAAAACGGTATCGAATAAGTTGGGGTAATAAACAGCGTTTACACTTTCTGAGGTTTAATTATGCAGTTACACGGACGATTTGAGGTTTGCTCTTACGCTTCCGATCGAGTCCTGACTTGTTAATTTTCTCAGAAAGTAATAAAAAAAAGAAGAGGAAGACTGTTTGTTTGGGGTGCGTTCACTCTACCCGGAATATTTATTGAGGTGTTTCTACGGAAAACAGGCTCGATTATTGCAAAAATGTATTACTGTAACATAATTAACTAACTTATGTGCTTTCATGTCTGTCGATGTGTGCTAGGATCGTGTAAATGTGTTAAATACTTGGGGACGTTTTGATCATCTTTTAGGCAGCCTTTTGTTGTTGTTTTTTTTTCAAACACCATACTGTTTGGGCGAGATTGTGAAAGAAGCGTAAATGGACCCAATTAAGGCTTTCCTGTTAATATGAAAGAGTGTGTTTGTTGTATTGGTAAAGCATGAATGTAAAGCACTTCTTTATGTTTTTTTGTAACAAACGTGGATCAATAGTCTGTTCCCCTAAGCAGAAGGAACTGGCTGCTCCTGGAAACTAAAAGTAGGTTAGATGTCTGAGCTGCAGGAGGCAGTGGAGCAATTGGGAAATGCTTTTTGTTTGGGACTCCACATATAACTCCATTTGTGCCGATCAGACAGTGTAACCCAGTATAATCCCCAACAAGACCAGCTCAGCTCTCAAATTTCAATCCCCTTTATACTTTAACAAGTACCTGGAAACAGTGGCCGGGCTGGACGTGCAGTACCGAAACGTCAACCTAGAACTACAACAGGGCTGCACAACATATAGTCCATTAACCTTTATCACAGTGTCAGTCTCTGCAATACTGATCTCCAGCAGAAGGCTGTGAGATGCAGATGAGCCACTCAGAGTTTCTGACAAGGTGACCAACTCTGGGTGAGTTACTGGGTGTTCTGATGAATCAAGATCTTCCTGAAACCTTTAACCACCTCAAAGTTCACAAAGGTGATCTTAAAACGCTCATACTGAATGTTGTATTTCCCCAAAATCTTAACCAAAATTATATTTTGTTACAGCCCATTTTCCAACCTCGGAATTAAGCTGTACCTTTAACACTTAATAGAACCTCAGCATGAATGAATGGGGCTAAACTCCTGTAGCCTGAAAATGATTTATGTCATGTGTGACATCACAAAAACTCTGATTTGTAAACAGGATGAGTTGCAGTTTCATGGACTGTATGGACGGGCGACGAATGTATTTAAAAAAAATTTGTTTTAAATTACTTCAATCCTCAAATTTCAGAAGTGGTGTTATGGGCTATTTAATATATTGAAAGTAATCGCAGTAACAATATGTAGCAGTAAAAATAACACTTCAAAATAGCCCTAGGTCCAGTTGGCTGTATTATAACCCTCTATGTTTAAAAGCAATCGGCACTGCTAATCAGAGTTCAGCTATTTTAAGGGACACACATTGCTGACACATACAGCATAATCTCCAAAGAGTGGGTCTGACCAATAGAATGGAACTTGTCAGTTTGAGGGGTCTACGGCCCCTCAGTGCTTGGCTGTGGAGTTCTCTGGACTGATGGAACTACATTTAGGGTAAATCAAAGCATGGCCCAATCAAATCCTCACAGCAATGTTCCAAAAACATTAGGCTCCCCCAGAAGACTAGAGGCACTTGCTGAAGCAAAGGGGTAGATGGGGAGTTTTGGGAAGGAGGCCAAACAACGATCAGCAGGTGTCTACAAACTTTTGGGCATATATTGGAGATTCATTAGAACCTAATGCTACTGGAGCTTCATCATTCAGTGGCAGTAATTGTAGCTGACCCAGTTTTTCCAAACCTGGTAATCACTGGACAGAAATAGATCTTTACAGAGAGGTGCTAACCATGTTGCTAGCGTGCCAGATTGCTGCGTGACTCCTAGTAGTGTTATCCTACGTCCACAAATCTCGCATCTAGTCAGTAGTTCTGCATCTGGTCTGTGCATCCAAACCGTTTTCCTGCATCGGTCAGCAATTCTTTAATTTTCCATCACCGTTGTGCTAACAGTTGCAGGCATGTGTTTTAGAGGCATGACGTAATTTTGAGCTTAGCTCAAATTAGTTTCCTCACACAGAAAAGGAATGAGGCTGTTGTTCTTTTGGGTTTTCAGGAGGTGGTGTGGAGGACCGGAGAACAGCAGGCAACGCCCCCTTATTGTGTTATGGATAACCTGGAGGAGGACCTTACTTGTTCTGTTTGTTACTCCCTCTTCAATGATCCCAGAGTGCTTCCCTGCTCGCACACCTTCTGCAAAAGCTGTCTGGAGAACGTCCTCCAGGTTTCCACCAACTTCTCCATTTGGCGGCCACTTCGGCTCCCGCTTAAATGCCCAAACTGCCGCAGTGTTGTGGAGCTGCCGCCCAATGGTGTGGACGCCCTTCCAGTAAACGTCTGCTTGCGCGCCATTGTAGAGAAGTACCAGCGCGACGGTCAGCCCCGCATTCCGGCCTGCCCTGAACATCCTCGCCAACCTCTAAACGTCTACTGCGTTCAGGACTGCAAGCTCATATGCGGCTTCTGTCTCACCATTGGCCAACATCAGGGCCACGCCATTGACAACCTCCAGACGGCGTATGTTAAGGAACGAGACACGCCAGCCAAACTTGTCGAGCGTCTGACAGACAGGCGCTGGGAGGAAGTGTGCGGCCTGGTCGAACGCTTGGAGCAAGAAAAAGCTCGGTATGAAGGCCTGGTCCGTCAAGACCGTGAGGCTGTCTTGCAGTTCTTCCAGGCCCTAGAACGCCTTCTCGCTCACAAGAAAGAGCTGTTCATGAAAGCTCTGGATGGGGCGACTGTGCAGCTAGCCTGTGTCTACGACCCACTGATTGAGAAACTGAAAGACATGAAGGAGGAGCAGCTGGATCTGATCTCTCTGAGCTCATGTCTTGGAGATGAGGACTGCCCCCTTACTTTTCTGGAGAAAGTTCACCACCTGAGGGAGAGGGTGGACACCTTGACGCAGATGACACTACCAGAGGTCCCTTCTCTCTCCATTTCGCCCCGCATGGAAGACTTCCTTGGGGAACACTGGGCCAACGTGACCATAGGGAGGCTGGAAGATGGTCCAGTCCCAAAAGTCTCCTGCCACGTGAAGGAGTGCTCCAAAGGGGCACCACGGTCAACATCAGGTCAAAGATTGTTTCGAGTTCAATCATTGACTTCCGTCGCCTTGCTAACACTGTTCCTGCTGCTAGTTCTGCTTTTATGGTTGAACCCCGTGGGTGGAGCATCCCTTGGGTTTTCTCTTCTATCGCAGATTAGTCAGGCTGTTAAAAGCCTAGCAGCTGAACTGACCTTTCCACTGCACGGATCAGGGATGTTCCTTTACTGCACGCTTCGTGACCTCAGCCTTAGATTCAGCTCATATATTTCCGCTCTGGGAGAGAGCACGTATCAACATGTGGCCTTCTTTTTCAAAACCATTCAGTAATGCGAAAAGACAAAATGGTTTACACATTTCAAAAGTGCTATACAGTACTGAGCTTGGACACGGTGTGCAACAAACTGGCACACATTCACAGTTAAGCATGGCTTCTAGACAGCTGAGGCTTGCTACATTAATCTCAGGAGTTGACAAGCCACAATGTAGTAACACCTATTCTTGTACAGAAAGACACAGTAGAGTGAATAGTACAGTTCTAACCCAAGTAAACTTAAAGATAAAATATTTTGTAAGTTGTCAGAATAACTTGCCTGTTTTCATCTTGCTGCTGTACTTTCATTCTACTTTAAGTCCTACTTTTTTCTACTTATTACTTTGAATCAATTTATCTATTTCATTATGAATATTTCTAAACTGCGTGCTTTATTTAATCAACTTTGAATTAATTCTCTAACTGCTAACGTTAAGCAGGAGCCCTGGATACATACGTAAGTGGCCTTATCTATAGCCTTAAACACTGACACCTGTAAGACAGGTCTATTATGCTGTGTAAGCTTTTTACCGCCTTAATAAGGTGGCAGAATAAAAAATAAAATAAAGAAATGTCCTCAAAATAATCATCCGTATATAAACTTTAATCGTATAAACAGCAGCAATAAGTTGAGAGGTAAAGGACAGGTATAAAAGGATGAAGTAAAGAGCAAAAAGTAAAAGTTTCTTTTAAAAAGATCAGAGAAAGATGAACAGAAAACTTGGTAGGTCACAAGTACACTTGTGATTTGAATTTATCCTGATGCAGCTTCAATTATGTTTTTGAGGACAATGGATTTGGGGTTGATGCCCACGTTCTTTGTGGTGTTGTGTGTCTTGTAGATGCCTATCAGACGATCAGCCATCTCAAACATGTTGTTCCTTAGAGAAATAATGATGAATTGGGCATTCTTAGTTTGTTCCTGGTAGGAGAAATACAAGAAAGGGGAGTCAATGTGTGTAAAATGTTGGTGGACATCATTAAACCTTTTCAGCAAAACAAAACTTTGTAACAGAGACAGTTCTATAATGAAGGTAATTTACATAGTCAAGTTTTTCCTTTCTTCAAATGTCAGGTGCCTGATGAAATTCGAACATGTGAATTCTGGATGGCACTTTTCAAATATAACAACATTAAAAGGTATTTTAAGACATAAGCCAAGTTGTGGTGAAGCCTTGTAATACGTAATCCCAACAGTTCAGTACATTTGAGGCAGGAACATCAGCATGTAAATAGACCAAAGATTTAACTCACGTAAATATAGCAGGCCACAATGGACACGTTCTTGAAGTCCAGTGCAGCGTCAATCTCATCCATGAAGTAGAGCGGTGTGGGCTTAAAGTGATGCAGAGCAAAGACCAGAGCCAGGGAACTCAGTGTCTTCTCTCCACCAGACAAGTTGTAGATTTTCTTCCAGCTTTTTTTAGGAGGACGCACACTGAAGGGAAAGTTTATTTAATTAGCCAAAAGAGTAAAGTAAAACGTGAAACTAAAGTGAGTCAATTATGATTCCAGATAACTGCTTCACACATCTGTACATTCATCACACTATAAATGTTTGGTATTTAGAAATAACTATTTTAAGAAAACAAGTGCTTCATTTTCAGACTGCAAAACTACAGGTGTGGACATCAGATTTTTTACTCCATGTCTTCCTCACCTGAACATGATGCCCTCAGAAAAAGGATCCAAGCTGTCCACCAGCTCAAGCTCAGCATCGCCCCCTAGTGTCAACATCTGGTAGTTCTCCTTCAGCTTGTTGGTAATAATATTAAAGCCAGCCATGAACTCATTCAGTCTCTGCTTCCGCAGGTCCTCACAGCCCCGCTTGAAGTTGTCTCTCTGGTTGGTGATCTCATCTAGCTCAGCAACTCTCTGCAAATACTGCTCCTCCTGCACACAAATACCACAGCAAGAGTCAAAATAACAGCAAATAAAATTCATGAACAATCTGGCAGTATTGCTAGATCCTCTCCTCAAACACACTCACTAAACCTGCCAATTAACAGGCGAGTTGAATCAGGTGTGCTTAATGGGGGTAATCAAGAGACCGCAATGGATGCCGTCCCTCCAAGACTGGAGTCATGCACCACCACTTGATTTCTCATCAGGAAGTAAATAAAATGGCCCCATTTGTTTTGATTGCCTCCCACAGGTGAGCAAAAGCTTATCAAATCTGTTGAAACTTAGTTGATTATCTACAACACAAGCTGAATGAAATGCACTAGTCTTGTTGCATTTTACATATATTTTGTTGAATGCTAATTTAAGTCAAGATAAACATCTTGAAACCATCTATAGTAGAAGTGTTCCAAAAACAACATCCACATACCTTCTTCTTGAACTCGGCAATGGCTCCTAGGTTAGGTGTCATCTGGGCACAGCGTTCCTCCAGCAAAGCAATCTCATTTTTAATGACATCTGGTTTCTTAATGTTCTCCAGTTCCTCAGCAGTCAGAGTAGGTAGTTCCTCTGCTGGTTGGTTATCAATGGTATGCAAAGCAAGCTTTGATGCCTGAAAAGGATCAAACAGTGACAATATTTTATTTTAAAACCAAAGTTCTTGAAATAAAAGAAAGAAAAATGCTAGTCTAAAGATGGCTCACCTCTTTTTCCCAGTGTTTGCACTTATTGTGGCACTCAACAATAGCTGTGTCAATTTGCTCCACTTTCAAACGGATATTCAGTGATTCTTTCTGCAGAGCATGCTCCTGTTCCTGTGTGGCCTTGATCTCCTGCATTACTCCACGGTGTTGCTCCTGTACCTCAGGCAGTGCCTCCTACAAGCCAGGCAGATCAAACAGAGTTTGGAGCTTCAGTTTACATGCTACAACAGTTAAGCATTCATTAAAACTTAAATAAAAAACTATGTTCCACAGTCACTATGTGAAAACACTGCACATCACAAAGCGTCTAAACATCTTACAACCCCAATAAATCTAATGTAGATATACCAAAATACCTCAGCCTCTTGGCAGGTCTTCATGATCTCTCCCGCTTGGTCCTCCAGTTTCTTCAGCGATTCCATAAGCTCCTCCATAAGCTTCTCATTCTCTGCAATTTCTGCCTCTAGACGTACTATTACTTCCTCAGACTTCTTCAGATTACTATGAGGAAGAAGACAGCTTAACTGGTGAAAAGATTCACAGACCCAGTTACCCATTCAGTTCCAGTGCCTTCTGAATGGATTTTCAGTTCGCATGAATGTGCAGGATGAGCACAACATACGAATGTAGATTGTTACAAGAATACGTTTTTTAAATTATAAATTTAACCAGACGCGAAGTTTCACTCACCGTCCTGCAGTCTTGATAGCCACTTGGGCTTTAGTGATGGCAGAGGAACATTCATCTAGTTCTTTGTTGACCTTATCCAGTTTGTCCTGCTGAGCCTTTAGCTTGTGGCTGTTGATGTCTACAATTAGGGTGTGGAGTCGTTTCACCTCAGCCTCCACCTTTCCTGCCTTGTTGGAGGCAGCCTCAAAGTCTTTGTAGAAAAAAGGGTTAACCTTTAGTTGGCCAAACTTTGCAGTTATTAAAATTGTCAGGTTCACAGTTTAGCATTTTATCTCTCCACAGCTCCACCAGCAAGGAGACATGGAGCAGATGAAATGCAACTGTGGTCATCCTGGAGTTTCACATTTTTAAAGAATGAAACTTCTTAAATGTACAGACACATATAAACAGTAATCTTCCTACTTTTCTTGAAGGCATCCAGGCTCTTCTCCATTTGTTTTTGCTTGGCTTTGTCTGGAGCAGCAGCGATAACATTAGCTTCCAACTCCTTCATCTGAGACTTTAAGAGAATTTCTTGCTCTTCAAGGCTCTACAGAGAATAAAATTGCCCATTAATAATTGCATTAATTCCATGGGATGGACAAGGATAACCAAATCTTTTAGTTACCTTAGCTTATCTAAACGTCATGTATAATAATTGTTTTAAATGCTTTTTTAGATGTGATTTTCAAATCTTTATAAATGCAAATGTGATTAAAGAAAAATAGCAACAGGAAAAAATTAAATGTTATTCTATTTTTAGAACAGGTCAATGACTACTCGTGTGGTCCTTGGGGGCACCATGTTGGTTACCCCGGCACGATAGATATCACCAATTTCCATTGAGATGCTGAAATTGAATACACACAAATACTTTTCTTTTAAAACTGTTGAGGCATTCAGAGAGACTTTTGAGGTGTGTATACTGGCTGACCTGAATGCTGGCTGTGTATTTCTCCAATGTGTTCTTCATGTCTCTGAGCTCCCGTCTCTGTTTGTGCACCTTCTCCTCAAGCTGCTGTTTCCTTTGCTGCCAGTTCTGCAGCTGCACCACCTTCTCATTCAGTGCACTCTCCATACGATCCAGCTACACAAACACACACACAGTCAGATACACTATGGTCTTGGAGGCTGTGGTCTAATGTGGAACAGATGGAAGTGGGTTTGTGATCTCACCTGTTCCTGTGAGACTTCAGTGCCAATAGAAGAGCCCATTCTGCCCTTCATTACACGTCCTCCTCCTCCAGTCATGGTGCCTGAGAGAAAGAAAAGTGTGAATGTGTGTAAAAGTAGAAATCTGATGCATTAGCGATAAAATCCCAATTAAGAGGGTCGTACCAGCTTGTTCAATGATCTGTCCTTGCAAAGTAACCACTCTCCAGCGTTTCTCTTTCTGGAAGGCCACTTTAGTGGCCTGCTCCAGGTCTTTGGCCACCAATGTATCCCTCAGGGCAAAGTAGAACGCAGGACGAATGGATTCATCCTTCACCTTCACCATGTCAAACAACCGGGGAATGTTCTCTGGAGTGGAGACTGCAGCCATGCTTTTTTCCCAGACCTTCATCTACCAACACAATATTTAGTCTGTTGTTCTAATACAGATTTACAGAATAAATACACAAGTGTGCTAAATGTATCATAGTAATTAAATTCAAATGAACAGAGTATTCAATATTTGTAGTAAAAAATAATGTAATGTGCTTCATGTGTAACAGGGTTTCATAAACATTCATCACTACCTTATCTAGACCAATGAATGTGGCCACTCCAATATTCTGGGTCTTGAGGAAGGTGACACATTTCTGTGCTGTGTCAATGGTGTCCACTAAGATGTTATCAAGGGAGCCACAGCTTGAAGAGATGGCAACATCATACTTCTCATCAATGGCCCCCAAGTCACCCTTGAGACAAAGGTTAAAAATGTTAAGGTAGAAAGATCATACTTGGTCACATTTTAGACCAAAACTTTTTTTAGTACTGTGCGGTATAAACAGTATGCGATATAAATTTGGCCCACTGGAGCAATTTTGATTATATTGGCCTACCGCAGAAATATCCGCTCCTCGCAAAAATGAAAAAGCCGCATCACCTGCACGAAACCATGCCTAATTGCAGCACAAGGCATTAGTTTTGGGAAATAGTCGAGAGCAGAGAGCGCACTAGAAGCAGCTTCTTAAAAAGAGCCGTCAATGAACATTTATCATGTGACAAAAACGAGATGAGACAAAACGTAAAGTGACGATAACCATAAAATATATAATGTAATATAGTAAATATTGTAATATTGTATGAACGAGACTAAATGTGGTTTACAAAATAAAACTGTGCAAAAATGTCAGTTTCGATGACTAAAGCGAAATGGTATTTACGGCATGATAGGGAGGGGAGAAAAAATATTGGGAAGCTCGAGCTTAGTGTTGAACGGTATTCCGTCCCAATACTTTTGTCCATTAAGAAGCACTGTGAATCTAGAGTGACAAAGTATTGGGACGTAGGGCCATTAAAGTGCCAGGTAGAGAGAAACGACAGACTCCCACACAGACAGTATCTCACACACACCCCATATTTGTAAAATGCTAAGGAAAGTTCAACAACGCCTTTGCTATGAACATAGGTTACCCTTTCAAAAAGTTACATTTAAATTTACAGATCAAATTATACACTGCAATATATACACTACGGTTCAATTTATATCGCAATATGAATTTCATGCCATATCGCACAGCCATAAGAAATACCACACATCACTGTATGGAGAATATCATGATGGGTTGTGTACAGCATCTTACCAGACGTCCCAGGATGCCAGGGATCTTGCCACTTTGTTTCTGCTGCATAAGGGCATCCAGCACTTTTCCTCGGCTGCGGTTTGAGGACAGAAAACTTTTGGCTTCCTCAACTTTCTGCCTCATGTCACCAACCATTGTCCTGGCCTGACTGTCCTGCTCAGAGATCTGTTCAAGCTCCTGTTCATCCTGCGCATGCACACACAATCGGGGATCTTTTTATTTTAAAAAGTCTTCTACATTTAGATGGCCTTTTGAGGTAAGCAGTGAAATGAGTGCTTCATTCATGGCTTAACCATTACCACCTATACAAAACACAAGCCTTCTTACAACACTAATTTGTCCCTGTTCATTCAGCATTTCTCTAATATTGTAAAACTCCAGCCAGACACACCTTCTTGAGCTCCTTCTCACACTTGGGTATTTTGACCTGCAGCTCCTTTATGGCAGCTCTCCTCTCACGAAGTGTGTCAGCAGTGCCCTGTAGCGTCTCTTTGGCCTGGTTGAGCTGTGAAACTGCTGTGTTGTGCTGACTAAGGTAGAGGTCCAGCGCTGACTGGGCTACATCCATCTCTGAGCGTGTCTCATTCACTGCTTTACTCAATTCCAGAAGATCCTTTTCTTTTTGCTGTAGATAAAAGTGATATTAGATTTGTAACATCTCCATCCATACTCTGAGCAGGGCTGAAAAAATATAACTAAGGGTATCAATATTACCACTAAAATGCTTCTACACATTTAACACTTCTGATACACTGAGCAAAATTGCATGAAGCTGTTACAATCCTACAGCTAATCTAAAAACAATATTTACTTTAAACTCCTTAATACCCTCACATTTAAAAGCTTTTGAGAAACTTCAGGAACCAAGTCATAAATGTAGATGTCAATAACTACCACCTCATCGTAACATTCTACTCAGCAAGCAGCTCAGGTTACAGTCATTAAAGTATCATGCACTGTTGACTGGGGTGGGCAAACCTCTTTCTCCAACTGCAGGCCGCTGGTCTCCTCCTTCAGGCTCTCCATCACCTGGGCCAGGGCCGCCTCCTCCTTTACTTTCTGCTTCTCCAGGTCTTCCTTCTGTTCAGAGGCCTCTGTAATAATCTTCTCACTGCTGGCAGGGATGTTTTTTACCTCTTCCAACTGACCACAGAGAAACAAAGCAAATCAAATTCTTTATTCAAGACACTTTAAGCAAGGCATCATCATTTAGTGTATGAGTGTATGAGGAGGACGGAGGGACATGTCAAGACCTGTTTAATGTTTTCAAGCTGCATTAAACAGGTCTTGACATGTCTTTCCGTTCAGTCATAATTTGAACTTTTAGACTTCACATTAGAAATGCAGGGGCAACATATGGAGCTGAGGAGGAGTGTGCAATCTCTGCTGTCCCAGACTGGTAGGGCTGCTGTGTGATGGGTCAGAGATCTACTACCACATTGGGAATCGGCTATGGCTAAACTGGGAGAAAAGGGAGGGGAAAGACAAATAAAAACGTTCAAAAAGCACAGCTTGATACTGTGTTTCTCAGATCATAGGTGCCAGACAGCTGTGTAAACCCAGGTTTCCTGTCGTGCCATCCATGGCAAAGGAAGGGGGTGGGTGAGCAAGCCTTTAATATAGGGTTAATTTGCGGGTGAAAAGGGAAACTGCTGTGATTGTACACAAAGCTATACTTCACAGGTACGCTGCAGAACACTGCACTCCAGAGAGCTGAACCGTGTTGCCCCCAAGACAACCCCCTCCCCAAAAATCTATTTAATACCATCAGATTATGCAAGACATATTCAGAAAAGACAAGAGAACCATTAAGGAGAGAACCATTTTGGTCAAACCAAATCCAGTGGTGTAGGCCTGTGTAATCTCTCTTAAGTGGCACATCAGAGTGACCATTGCCAAAATTAAGCAGCCTATAACTTTGCAGTAGCCATGAGGTTTGAAATCGATTGACTGTGGTCATAAACATGTTCATTTTCAACCACAGTGGAAAAGTTAAAGCAAAGGCATCTCCAGGGAATTACTGTATAGTTAGCATTTGGAAACTTTGAATCAGACATTATACCATCATTAGGCCCATCATATAGGACAATAAAAATTCAAAGAAAAAAACCCCAAACATTTACTAGTGTATACTTAACAGCGACAATAATGTATGAAACAGTGAGCCTACATAGTGAGGGAGAGAAAAAGTATTTGTGTAAATTGTCTCGAGACTGTCCAAGTTCATGTAACTGACCTATGTTTTTATATGTTCTACAAAATTACACAGATTTTTTTTAGTTTGGCTTCACTGTAAAATAAATACCATAAAATAGACATGCCAGGCCAGCAGTGCATGTTTTAAAATACACTGCATCATTGTTTATTAATGGCAGCCTGTAAGATCACTCTCATGAGAACTATTAATGGCACCGATTTAATTTAACTCTTTAAATAGCTAAAGTCAAACGTTTCTAAAAATGCCAACATGCTTTCTATAGATGTTACAGATTTTTCAGGCTATCAGGATCTAATTAAGCACAAAAGAGGTTTTATTTGAATACATGTTTCTGTATGTGTTCTTCAGTGTATACTTGAGTGTATACACACCTTCTCCTTATCCTTCAGTAGCTGTTTCTGTAGTTTCTTGACTTTGTTCTTGGTGTGCTTGAGCTTCTCGCGCACCTCTACATCCTGGAGGTCCAGCTGGGTGAACTTCTCCTTTTGGTTTTCAATGAATTTTGTCAGCTTGCCCAATTTTCTGGAGAGACAAACAAAACTCCACTAAGCTGAGAAACCTGAGCTCTGAATGTCCCTAAATTGCCATTTCAGAGAGGAGGGTGGGGTAATGAGTGTACAGGACAGGCATGCTCTTTTTAGCTGTGGCGATACAAAAGAAACAATACTGAGAGAGGGACAATAAGAGCGAACTGATATGCCAAAGGAACACGCACACGCACGCATGCACGCACGCACGCACGCACGCACAAACACCCCAACCTTGCAAGCTCAAAAGAATCAGGCCTTCTTTCTTACTTCTCCACATTTTTCAGGGCCTCGTTCTTTCCCTTCATTTCCTCTGTGAGCTGGTTGCTTTTATCAGTCAGTCCCTTGTTGTCCTCCTGGATCTGTTGTTTCTCCACTTCCTTTTCAGCCACACGCTGCTGTAGATCATGCCTGACAAAATCAACACATGTTTAAAAATAAACAGTAGAAACAACTATACAGACAAGTCACTGGACTGACCGACATTTGCTACAAGGCAGACCATCATTGTTGCTCAATTATTCATGCCTATTAAAGGAACTACTAGAGCTAGAATTGAAACACAAATATTTAGACAAAACACTGGCATACAAATTTAAAACTATGCACACGCATTCTACCAACAATCGATAGTTTAAATAAATTTGCAGACAGGGCAGGCAATCAGCTTGGGCTGATATTACATACATCCCCATTTCACCATCAGTTAAACAATGATCAAATATGCAATTCGAATCATAAATAAATCACTTGTTTACATATTAAATTCATGTAGATACAAACACGGAAGCTGGAAGAACGATAAGATCAAGTTCTCCCAAAAAAATACGTAAATTTAATTACCAAATCCATTCTTGCATGACTTCCCTGCTTTATATTTTTTCACTTCATTTATAAATTTCACTTCATTTGGTTTGTAATATTTTATATATTTTAATATTTAAGCCTAACATAGATTCAGATTTAATGCATTAGCCATGCCTAAACGTCTTCCTTATTAATAACAAAGGCCTTAAAAAAAAGAATATAAAAAAGCTATTTAAGTTAATGGAAGTTAGCTCTTCTATTGCAATGAAGTCTGAGAGGATATGGCATGTGCAAAGGCTGTCAGGTCTGGTGATAGATGGCTTTGCTCTCAGGTGGAACCAGACACTGCTTACAATCTGAAACCTGAATCCAGGAAAAATGAATCATGGCAAAGCCTGCTAAATCAATCTGATGTACAGTTCAAAAGCTTGCCAGAGTTTTGTGAGGAACAAATTAGCACCAGTTGCTTCTACAACAGCATGCAGATTGTCTCTCCATTATCATATTAAACTTCAGTGTCCATGTCAGTTGCTCTGTTATTCTAATCCTGGCTGTGCATGAGAGCCGTTTGCTACATACTGGAGATCACACGAATAAAAGCTTTAAAACCTAATATTAACCTTTGCTATGGGCCTTTAAATGTTATTTATTGTCCATCTGGCCTTTTATAACTTGATCATGCTACAAGACGTACTGCAAACCCGCTGTACTTGATAACTTCTATAAAAGGGTTGGAT
This sequence comes from Brachypetersius gabonensis, assembly GCA_037577145.1. Taxonomy (NCBI): domain Eukaryota; kingdom Metazoa; phylum Chordata; class Actinopteri; order Characiformes; family Alestidae; genus Brachypetersius; species Brachypetersius gabonensis. Next base: position 25,624,829 of record JBBJLR010000042.1, on the reverse strand, counting down.
CTATCAGCACTGTTCACTACCCCACAAACTCTCAGGCCAATTTAAAGCTTGCATTTGAAACTATTCAACTATTGAACTATATTTTCACTAATGTTGCAGCTGAAAGTTATACAGCAACATAGTAAAACTGCAAGGCAATGCACTATATATTAAACAATTAGACAATGTGATAATTCAAGATACATTCTGCATTATTTTGAAAAAGCATATTTTTGTTTAAGCCCAGAAAGATTACAACGCTGACTACATCAATACAGAGAGGCAGTCAGAAAACATCCTATTTTTGACTCTAAACATCCAGTGAAATCACAAACCAATCCAAAATCACAAACCAATATCAGAAAAATCTCAATCTTTCGGCAGATAAAACCAGAGAAGAGGTGAAACCTTTCTACTACAGAGTACACTGAAGGAAATGGGAGTGTCATGGCCTTACACATAGTACTGGCAAAGTTTGCTCCTCTTCTTGAACATTTCATTCTCCATGGTGAGAAATTCCACCGCTTTGTTCTTATCACCCTCCAGGGAATTCTTCTCTTTCTCCACCAACTTCACACGATTCAGCTGCAAAATCAGAAGTGACTGTTAAATAAACCATTTGTATGTATTTATATACACAGTAATTAACATGTTTTATTGTTACTGTTAACATTCAACAAAAACAAAGCCATTATTTGGTCATTTATGTTCTAGGTTATATTAAGCACGATTCATTATGTAAATCCTGAAAATCTATTGACTTTTTCCTCACCTTTAAAATTTTATAGGCTTTGAAGGAATCACCATGCACCATCAGGAGAAAAATAGCATTAACCAAATAATCTTGTTTCACCTCCCTATCCCACCTGTCCTCACCAACCATTGAGAGAAAAGCTCTGCTAGAGACCTTCCTTGTCAGTCACACAATCATTTATTGGAGTGCAAGAAAAACTGTCCTTTCGCATTCATATGACAATTACAATGACAACTGGACTAGCCAGTATTTAAACAGAATAATGCTTTGAGAGAATTAAACTGTTTCAGACTTGCCACCATTAACAGACATTCTCATAGCCAAGTCAATCAAAAAGGATTTTCTAGCCACATTAACAAAGAAAGAATTAATGAACCCTTTTATTAAAACTTCACCCACAGTCATCAGAATCAGACTACTCATTTAAATAATAACCAAGTCAAAATAAAACTCTATAAATATTCAGAAAGGTGTACTAAGTACACTAGGCAATATAAACAAAACTAACTGTTCAATAAGAGGAGGCCCAAAAATACTCTAGATAAATAAATTGAATACAATTACACAAAGCAGACCAACCTTATGCACTGAATCCCAATAAAACTTGCTCTATGTACCATTCTAGATTTTCGACACGTTCTTTTGTCCACACACATTTTCATGCTACAATCCATCTACACAACTGCCTTTCTGCATCAAATACAGGCTCAGCTTACATGCTTAGTAGAACATGCAAAGCTGAGAATGAAACAAGGTCAGTAAAGAAAACTGCTACTCACTAAACAAAACTCACAGCACTGCTCCCACTGCCTGCTAACCAAAAATGCTAGTAGGTCTGCCTTGTTATAATTAAAGTAATTAAAATGATTAAAATACATAAATCTCACCATCACTCAGTTTCTTTATTGCTGAACGTTTTGCAATTGTTCTTGGCAGGGCAGAAAACGGAGAAAGAAAAAAAGAAAGAGGAGCTCTCGTTGGAAAAGCTGAGCAAGACTGTATTAAGTGTGTGCTGCCTCTCATGGTCCTTTTAGGTGGAACTGCTACAAATATAAATAAAACGTCACAGATAACCACATAAAGCACCGGTCCTCCTTGTCTCCTGGTTTCAAGAGTTTTGTGAAACCAACGGACACTTAAAGAAGGAAAAGACGCATCTGGACAACTTACGCCAAAATAAACAAGCCAAGAGAGCAACGTCAGCAAAACAAAGGGACAAACTACACTGACAATATAAATTACATAAATCAAACAATATAGCTAAATAAATGCTCTTGATCCCCCCAAAAATGGGACAACAGTATATGCTGTGTAGGGGTTTAGGAGCCCAGTTCCTACATTTTTTTATTTATTTTTAAAGAAAATGTTAGCTTTACCCAAAATAACCTTTAAAAACATTTAGCCTTAGTCCATAAACAGAGTATTGGAGTGCTGGAAAATCTAACCTTTACCTGCAATTAAAGAGAGAAGGTTGAATTCAGTAGCACTGAAAATACACTTCCGTTTAACTGAAACAAGAAAATACCACTTCTGATGTAATTGTTAAAATTAGACAAAGTACATCTACTACCCCCCCATATACACACACAACTTTCAAACTCCACAAAGCCACACAATTATATGAACACTGAACAATTCTGCTTACCTTAATTTTCAAAATAAAATGTACCCTGCTTGCAAATATTTACCCTTAACGAACACAGTTTCACGGATGAACATTGTAATATTTTTTTAATTTCTTTTGTATGACTTCCATAAAGTTAGTTGAGCTGTCTCTCATTTAAGAGCTGAGAGTGGAAAAACTAGCTCCTGGTTTTAGTTACAACAAATTAACAATTAATTAAATGGAAAAATCTAGTTCACTTATTTGTGTTTCCAGTTTTTAATTTTGAAGAAAAAAAAATCACGTGTTTGGCATAGCTTCAGCTAGAGAGCTTATAAACATGTATGTAGATTCTTTATCACTTCATTTTCCACAAGACCCAACTACTCAGGAAAAATAAATAATCACTGTTGTAGAGGATGTACTGTAGCCAACAGTCTAAAGTTTTGTTAAATATTTGAGGCCTACTAATATTGGTGATTTAAAATTACTACTAGAATCAAAATAGATAATTTGAATTTTGTTGCAAGGTTAACCATTGTCATAATCATATGTACGAAACTTAGTGTGAGCCAAGTAAAAACCTGGCTTTTGAAAAACTCAATTTCTAAAATGGTCCCACCTGACCTGAGGGACACACATACACACTCTTCTGGTGACTTAAGAGCTAAACCACAAGCGTTTATTTTACTTAAGAACATCACCAGCGGTTTCTAGCAGGTGTTTTAGCTCACCTTTTCGCCTCTCTGTTCATTGAGCAGCTCGACACGTCTGCACAAAGTGTTGATTGGCTCTTTGAGTCGGCAGGAGCCAATAATGTCCTCAAGGTATTCCAGCATACCTTCATCATGCTCTGTCTGGCCTTTGGGCTTCATCATAGCGATCTGCTCCACTTCCCCCTGATGAAACGGCAGACACACACACACACACACACACTTTAGGCTAAATGTACCCAAGTGTCAGCCATAATACTTATGATATATTCTTATTATAAATAATATTTCTGAACGTTTGATGCATTACAAAAGACAATAACTAAAAATTTAACAATTACACAATATAGCATACTTTTCATTTTCATACTAATAAGTCTAAACAGTCATTCACATTAATTAGAAGAAAATAAAAGAACTGGGATAAACTAGTAAAAGCAAATACACAACACAAATACACAAGTTTGAAGGGCTAGAACCATTTAAAGATTACTTTACTTATGTTACATAAAACCACTCAAACATTGCTTATGTTTTTTAGCTCCTGCATGAACTTTATTTGCTATATATTCTCATACAGAGAACCTTACTCAAGGTTAGGACTTTTAGAGAAACTACTTTTAGGATCAAATATGGCCTCAAAAAACCTTTTATGCTGCAAAGAGTGTGATTGCTTCAGCTACAGCAGAAAACAGGATACATCAAAATTCATAAGACCACAATAAATGCAAAAAGAGGGCACATAACTACTAGATGGTAATACCAGGTAATTAGTGTTAGACAAAAAGCTAGAATGCTGCAAATGTGTACAAAATAAAAACAGTATTATACCATAAAACTCAACCATTAGGAAAACATTTATGTACAGCTACAAACAAAATGATAAAAAGCAAACTGATGTATAGATAATTATTTTTCAGAACAACAATGATACAGCCAAAGATTTTTACGAATGGAAGAAAAAAAAATCTAAACCTTCAGTGTAACTTAATGGAATGTTAAATGTTAGTTATTTGGAGCCTTTTCTATTGATACACAGCATATCTGGCAGTTGGCAAAAAACATAGTAAACCAATGTACACACCAATGTTATTCAATATGAAGGACACCAACAAACATGTAAATTGCTGAGAGAATATTAATTGAGGTGTGCAATCACTAGTCAGTTTTATAGGATTCCTACTACTTCCTTACTTTTCCTGAAAATTGCTTAGATAAATAAAGCACACATCAAAGGTGGAATCTATAGCTGTGTAAATAATGATAATTAAATAAATAATCCAAAAACAAAAAAAATATTGAATGGATAGATAAAAACAGGAATGAGGTTGCTTGACCCCGCCTCACTGAAGCAGCACAAGTAATATTGGGGTTAGACTTTATTTTCTCACACACCAATATTTACGTGCTGCTAAAGTGGAGAAGGCATAGTGGAGAGAGATTTTGAACCCTGACCTTTTTTTTTTTGAAAGTTTGGATTACAGATTGCAAATGACCTTTTCCATAAATCCAGTGTGGCTCCGATTATGCAATCCCCTTAAAACTCTAAAGCAGCAAATTATGGTTTGCACCTTTTCTGCTATGTTGAAAACCATGATGCGCTGCTATAGCAGTCTAAGGACTGGCATCGAGTGTCCATTAGGTTTGTTTGGTTGCAGTTCCGCTTAAAGGAAAATGATCGTGGCCCAGTTTTATGACATTAATTATTGTGTTTATGCAGAGGACAAGGCCAGCAGAAAACTGACTCATTACCTGCAGAATAAGAAATCGATTGTGGTCGAGGTCGATGCCGTGGCTACGGAGCAAAGTGCCAACGTCCTTGAAAGTGGTCTTTTTGCCATTGATGTGGTAGGCAGAGGTATGGTCTTTAGCGGCTGTTCTTGAAACATAGAACTTGCTGTTGGGGATGACATCGTAGTCATCTCCTTCCTGAAACAGGGGGAGGGGCACAAACAAACCAGCTTAGTTTCTCAATGCACACACACAGCAAACAGCCCAAATAATTAGTCCAGCTGCATTAAAGAGGGGAGGAAACCTCCACGCTGGAACAGACACTATGTGACTTCCATTCTATGGTTGTTACAACACAGCAGCTGCAGACAGACAATGTGCTGAGTTGAGAGGGGAGATAAAAAGAGGAGGGGAAATGTATAATGGTACTTTTGTTATAATATTAATAAAAATATAAATATATAAAATATATAATAATACTCATAAATAAAACATCACCACCACATGTGCCTGAATAAATAATCTTGTGCAAAGTGTAAAAGCCACAGTGAGCAAATATGTACTCCAACACCACATCCTAATTAGAGGCACCTTTTCTAGCAGAGAAGAGCAGAACCAATTACTACGCACAGAAAATGTTTATGCATACAAAATTACAGGCTACAAAGTCAGTCCTCTACTCTCGTAAAAGCACAACACCATCAAAGTTGAGAATATAAGAGAAAGAACATTTCATTAAAGTTTATGAACATTTTACACATACACCAAATTAATTAATATATGGAACACAATTTCCAGCATTTCATAACAGGGTGACAAAGGAACTCCACTACTTTTGGTTCTCACCAAAGAATGCAGTGTCTGACAAGACACACGTTATTGCCCAAGAGAAAGAAGTAAATCATTATCATAAAATAAAAATTCACACAGAGAAAACATGTCCGTAACAACTAACAATACATGGGCCTTCTAAAATTAAACATTCACTTGTAATTTGTAATACATTACATTAACTTAAATGTTAGACAAAGTAAATAAATTACAATAAATAAATACAAACATTTTGCTGCATTTGTCAGATGCCTCACAACAACATTTATAACAAGTATATAACATTTGTCTTTGTGCAGTCTACCTTCTATCGCTGAGCACAATGATGCGTTTTAATAAATGCATTTTACCTTATCGATAATCTTCTGGAAGTGCACCTCCACAGTGCAGCTCTGGATGTCCTTGTGTTCATCAGAGCTGTGAATTAGGACGGACAGCTTTTTGGATCTGATTTTTTGAGCTCTGTATCCAAACACGAAGAGCATGGAGTCGATCACGTTGGACTTCCCACTGCCGTTTGGACCAATGATACAGGAAAAGCGCTGGAAGGTGAGAAAAAGGAAAATGGGTAAAAGTCTTACTCTTCACAACTGAGATAATTCTCAAAAAGCATTTGCCATTTAATTTAGTGGTAAAGTAAAACTGACCCTCATTCAGATCGACCAACACCCCCCACCCACCCCTCGTGAGTAATTATAATAAAAATTGAAGTGACCATGAAGAAATAAAATGCACTCAAACTTCTACTGTGGGCCTAATGCGCAAATCACAAATGCTTCAAACAAAACTGGAGTGTAACTAACTGATCCCAAGCCTAGTAATGTACATTACTTTATTAAGTGATATTTACAATGCAGCAGCCTTCATTCAATTACCTAGGACCATGTAATATATCTAAGAATTGTCATAAAAAAGTGTCAAGTATAATTAATATTACACATCATTAAAAACACCCTGTAAAAAACAAGTAGCATATAGTAATATGAAACTAGTAACAGGTGGCTGACTTGACATTATATTTTATTAAATTTATTCTTACCAATTGTAATTGTTTTCCACTTGTTTTCATTGTGGTGTGCATTTGTGTCAATTATCCAAAATTAAATTAAAAAAATACAAACTACACGGTTTAAATCTTTTAAACTGTGGTACTACTTATTTGCTGGCACAATCCATATTACAAAAACGGCAAACATCACACTGCTCACTTTTGCTACATTTCCAACCGCTGCAATTACGAAGGCTGTAAGGTTTAAATATGGACAGAAACAGCACACTTAACTACAAAATGTGTATTATTCAATGTCTGCTGCTACTAGGCATTTGAAGATACCCACTGTGTATATATATACACACACATTTCAGACTGTACAATTACACAAACAAAAAACTATTTAAAATATAAAGTCTAAACCAAACCAATAAAAACTTGACAGAAAACCCTATATGAACCACACATATATACACACATTTATATAACTTTTTGCATAACCATTATAAATTCTATAGTATATTTCTATAGCTAATGTAGCTTCTACTTTCTTTTGTACTGTTCACTTAATTCTTATTTATTACTAAATTTATTTTCACTCCATATTACCTAGCACAATCTAAGAGCTGGCTAATTGTTGTCCTGGATACCCATCCATGTGACAAATAAAAGCTCTTGATTATGTGCTGTTGTAATGTCCCATCCATGGGACTAATAAAGGTCTTATATCTCATTTTATGTCCCAGTGAGTGAGGACACTCTCTCACCTTGTGGAAAGGCCCTAGGATCTGCTCCCCTGAGTACGATTTGAAATTTCGATTCACAATGTGGGTGATCATCAGACGAGGAGCTCCTGGTTCGTTGGTCATCGCTGGGGGTGGGGGTGGAGGGATGCTACCGAGGATCTCCTCCAAACTTCTGCTGTCCAAAACCGCCTCAGCAGGCTCCCCGGGATTCGCATCTGGAACACAAAGAGGGTGAGAGGAAGAGAAGGAAAAAAGTTTAAACTTTTATTCCACGAAGCCATTCATCTCAGGTGGGGTTATAAACGATGAGCGAGAAAGAGAGGAGGAGGAAAAAACAGACAAAAACAAACAAACACACAAACAAGAGCTCTGTGCTCAAAAAAAGAACAAAGACCGTGTGAGATCGGGCTCAAACGTCAGTATAGAGGCTAACCACCCCGAATCAAATCCATTACACCCAGCCAGAAGTACAACAGTAAAGACTAAATGGGGAATTATCTTCGTCGTTTCGTTTTTAAAAAACAGCGTTTAGGGGTGAAGACAATATAAACAAGCTCTCCACACACATGGGGACCTCCACTAAACTTTCCGCAGCCTTATTATCTCTCGCTCGGTAAAGAAAATAAAAAAACTCATACCAGTCGGTTCCTTTTGTTTGCTCATTTAAAAAAAGCAATCAGCAAATACTTAGCAAGCTGATAACTGACAGGGTTGTTTTTTCTTAAATCGGACAAGAGAGACAGATAAAAGGTGAGTCGGAAGTTAAGGAAAGAAAACAGAAATTCAGAAAGCACAGCTCGAGTTATCTTGTTTCTTTGTCATTTTCAAACTAACCCGATTCATAAATGCGTTGTCTAAGCTTACAAATGCAGCGACGATGCAAAATAAGTTTTTTTGGGGGGTGATTATAGGATATCGATGACAAAGATCAATTGTCACACTTCGCCAACAAGGTCAACAAGCTAAAAATAAATAATCCCAATAATAAACGACACGTAAGAGTAAGTCAAGCAGCAGATTTTGTGCTGAAGGAAAGCCTTTGCTCCGGTAAAGTTTCCCCGTTTACTGTCCTTTGTTTCTTACCATTAGTCAGTGGAGGGTCCTGGTCCTCCGACCGAGGGTCCTTACGGGGGACGGGGGGCATCTCTTCGTCCGAGTCCCCCTGAGAGCCCTTCCCTCGGGCCTTCGCAGCCGTGGAGCTCTTGGTCGTTTTCCTTGGCATGATTAGACCTTGCAGAAGAAATTGGACAAGGGTCAGCAGCTATAGATCCAACGGCCTGACTCGGTCCATCCTTCATCCCCTCCGTAGACATGGGGGTGCAAAAACCCCCAAAACAAAACAAAAAAATTGCAGAGGGTCTTCTTATCCCCGGCATCAAAAGCATCCGAGGGACGATGGCAAAAAAACACAATCAAACTAAAAGCAGCTGCATGAGCTACTTTGGGCTACTTTGTTGCCTTTGTGTTGCCACCCTTTCGAAACAATTTAGTTTTAACGCTTTAAAAGGCATAAAGGCTTTGATAGGGTAATAAATAAATAAATAAATAAATCAAACATGTAGTCGTCAGAAAGCGATTTGATTCAGAAAGTGGCAAAAATTCCCCTCCCCGTCCCTGTAAAATATGGGTTAGTGTTGCACGGTGGCCAACTACCAAACACCAAAAAGTTTCTCTGCTCTCTTTCTCTCTCTCTCACACACACACACACACACACACACACACACACACACACACGCACACCACGACGAGGGGGGAGAAAAAAAGGTGACGTTTCTCCTCTCTGTCAACAAACTGCTTCTACAGAACACAAATAGCAAACCGAGGGTGCCGAGCCTACAGCTGACTCCAGCAGCAGGTCCAAAAAACACAAAAAAACAGGACTATTAATGAGTCTACATGTCCTGCATCGAGAAGTTTAACTCCTCCAATACTGAAAATCTGCCTTACCCGGGTGGTGACAAAGCTCCACACTCAGAAACCCAACCTAGTTAGCTAGCACCCTAACATAAAGAACTTGGCCACATGTCAAAGTACGTAGTAGCTAGAATACTGGTTGCTTTGACGACCAATAGGCAGTACATTTTTTTTCTTCCATTTTTCCTTCAATTTAAGGTCTAAAACATCAATTGGCTAGCGTACAATAATTTAGGGTACATTCTGACCACTTTAATATAAAACGTTAAAGCCAAACAAACCTCATTCAAGACACTAAAGCTGGCGTTAGTCCTTAAATCTTGTCAATCCTTCCAATATCCAGCTCCTCACAAACAGCCATAATGCACTTTACTAATGTTTGTTATGGCTAAACGCTAGATTTTTAAACTTGAGGCTAATTTAACTTCGCTTGCAGAGAGAACATGACATAAACGGGTTTAATTTGTCCATAAATACTCTAATAATGTGCTATAAGTGGTTAAGGTGAATTATGGTGTAGTTTTTAATTAAACGCGGGCTTAAATCCGTGTCTGTGGTTTAGGACTGGCTGAGAGGAACTGAAGCGCCTCATTGCTTGAAACGCAAATCCCGGATTTAAACGCTCTTACCTCGTAATTTCGGATCAGAATTTTTAAAAATGTTCTCTGAAAATAATCCACACGGGTCTCCCGGTCCGGATCCAGTCGTTCGGTGCTGTTTTAGGGGCTGTTTGTAGTGTGTTTTCCGCTCGTTTGTGTCCGCCACAGACTCTACAAGGACGACAGCCCCACTTGAAAATGGCGCCTAAATTCGTTACAACCCCGCGCGAGGCATCATGGAACCACCCCCCCCTCTCTCCGGCTCGAGAACTCGAATTCAAAAACAGAACCGCCGGAGACAAAAGTTTTCATCACCAACAAACAGCTTTAACTCAACAAATTATTGTTTAGCAGCGTTTTTAAACAGTCCACAAAATGTTATCAAGTTTCAGGTTCAGATTAAGTTTATTCTCTATACAGAAAACAAGGGAACGTCGTTACTAGTGAAGGGCTGCACGATATATCCCCGTGTTAATCAGTATCATGATGTCCGTCTCTAAAATTCGGATCTCGCAAATGAGATAACTAATCACATCTCCAGGTGAGTGGCTGCTCTTCATGAAATCCAACAAAAGTAAGGGTTTTTTTTAACATCCCAAACAATGTTATCAAGTTTCAGCTTGAAGTTTGAGGTTTATTCTCTATACACTATACAGTTACATTCCAAGAGCACCCGCAAATAGTAAAAATAAAACGTGAACTGGTGATGTGGTACAAAAAAGCTCAAAAATACCTATTTTTATAGAGTTATCCCCAAATATTCTCCCCAAACTCTTTAATTTCATTTTAAACTCAGCTTAATACATTACCCTTATAGAAAATGTAGTGTACAATTTACACTGAACTGCTGTCTCCCACAGTGCTAGATTGTAAAATTCCGATGTTACCCCTGTATATACTGTACTGTAATTCATGCAAATGTGTTTTCTTTGGTATAACCAGAGTAAATACAGTAATAAATTAGTTAAATTTACAGTAGAAAAAAAAAAAAGAAACATCCCATGCAATATTATCAAGTTTCAGGTTCAAATATAAAGTTTACTCTCTATACAGAAGACAAGGGATATAATTGGCGACCGTGATATAAATGGTATTATATGTTCTATCTTCTTCTTCCAGTTGCGACTGCTCCCTATTAGAGGTCACCACAACAGATCGACTGTCTCCGTTTCCTTGTCTCTTCTGCATCTTTCTCTCTCACACCAACTACCCGCGTGTCCTCCCTCACCACATCCATAAACCTCCTACCTGGCCTTCCTCTTCTCATCTTCCCTGCAGCTCCATCCTCAGCATTCTTCTCCCAACACACTCGGAGTCTTTCCTCCGCATCCTCCTCTCAACGCACCTTGATTCTTTCCTCAGCATCCTCCTCATCCCAACACACTCAGTCTCTCCTCAACATCAAAGGTAGAGCAGACAATTGAGTAAGTTTGAATGGATTGGCCTTATTGCAGATCCTGCTGCCAGTATTAACGGATTGAAAAAAAGATGCAGCGGAAATAATCCCTTGCTAGTTGTTCATTGGATAAAATGATTGGGACACAACTCTTAATTATTGCATTGAGGTGGCCCTTTACTTCCATTGAGGGTTAATCTCAATGTATCAGCATAGACTTTCTGGACAACACCACGCTTCCAACTTTGTGGACACATTTTGGGGAAGGACCTTTTCTGTTCCAGCATGACTGTGTCCCAGAGCACAAAGCAAGCTCCGTAAAGACCTGCTGGAGGAGTTCAGTGTGGAAGAACTTGACTGGCCACACAGAGCCCTGACCTTAACCCCATCCAACACATTTGGGATGAACTGAAACGGAGATAGTGAGCCAGACCTTCTTGTCCAACATGAGTGCCTGACCTTGTAAATATTCTACAGAATGAATGAACACAAATTCTCACAGATACTCCAAAATCGTGTGGAAAACCTTCCATGAAGAGTTATGGGTAACCTGCTAACACACCTAGATGCCATTGCAGTAATTAAATAAAGTAAAGCAGTTCACTTAAATTGTCCCCCTGTATGGCATAGATGGCGGCCAAAATGTTCCTCAAGTGAATCATTGTCAAAACAAAACTACAACAAACGAAAGTTGACAGAGTCGAAAAATTGACTCCAGCCGCTTCGACTCTCAAAGGAGACAACTTGTGTAAACACAAAATGAACATGCGTGTTTGTTGTCCTGTGCAAATTTTGTACATCGGAATGTCCGCATTTGCACACATTTGTTTTGGATGATATTGAGGGTAATATGCTGTAATATGCAATATAATAATCTTCAAAAAAATGTTACCCCGTTTTCTGGTTATAACTGAACACATTCAAACCTGTCGGAGTGTGAGAACCACTGACAGGTCACATGGTGTGGGGGAAGGAAACTTTTTCCATCAGAACTTTTCTGCCATGGAGGCTTTATTTCATCCTAATTGCATGTTTTATATAAAAGCACTATTTCGGTGGTCAATAAAGAAACACAAAGTACCTGAGAAATTGGAGAAATTTCTGTAGGTTTAAATTCGCACTGACCTCAAGCATAAATTATGCTAGTTAATTTGAACAGAACATGAAGGGTAAAGGATTTTAGTAAATGTGAACAGAAATTGTTATTACAGAACTTGTTGCTTCATGGTATTGAGTGACAGGTCTTTGTGTGGTGGAATGGGTGGAGAAGAGTGAGAAGAGTGTTTTGCGTGGTGGAATGGGTGGAGAAGAGCAGAAGGAGTGGTTTGTGACAGGCAGGTGTCAGCGAGAGTGAAAGGGATGGTGTACAAGACGGTAGTGAGATTAGTTATGTTGTCTGGTTTGGAGGTTTGATGACAGAGGTGGGAGTTGACAATGTTAAGATTTGCACTAGAAGTAACGGGGATGGACAGGATCAGCCATGAATTTATTAGAGAAACAGCTCGAATTGCGCCTTTTGGACGAAAACTCAGAGGCAAGATTGTGTTGGTTTGAACATGTGCTGAGGAAAGACTCTGGGTGTGTTAAGAGAAAGATGCTGATGAAAGACTCTGGGTGTGTTGGGAGGGGGACGCTGAGGATGGAACTGGAGGGAAGAAGGGAAGAGGAAGGCCTAGGATTATGGATGTGGTGAAGAAGGACATGCAGACAGGTGGTGTGAAAGAGGAAAATGCAGAGGTTACGAGGAAATGAAGACGATTGATCTGTTGCGGCGACCCCTGATTGGGAGCAGCCGAAAGTGGAAAGCGTTGAATGAATTACTGTAAGACATCGTGTAATCTCGCGAGATGAACACTCAACGCGAGATGTCACGGAAAGGCTGCTCTGGCATTGCTGGGCGGGCAGATAGATAAAAATAAAACACCAACAAACCAACACATTTTACTCACAGGCAACCTTTTTACTTTGCCACAACCGTAAGCACACCATTCTGGACTACTCTCGGATGGCATTTGTGTTTCTACAACGTTATATATTGACAAAACCTCTCTTGTTTTCTTGCAGTTAGCCTCAAGCTAACACCAGCTAGTCAACGCGTTACCGTAGCAACGGGATCTGGCTCCTGAACAAGTAAACATTTTCACCAGCCTCGTCACTCGTTTTTGTTCATTTTCGCTTGAGGACATACATTTTATGACTTTTTTTCTGACACACAGTGAAGACGACAGCGAACTTGTAAGCTAACGTTATAGTATGTTTATTTGATTGTACATTTTTCACCAGACCTTTAGTATTTTGTACTGTAGAGGCTTTAGTACATGTACGTTTTATTTAAAGCACATTTTAGATGGTCAGTTAAGAAACATAAAGTAAAACATACAATTTACACCGGATACACATACATTTGGGTTGATATTTTTATTTCAACAGTGTAAATACCTGGAGTGGAACTGACCCTAAGCCTAAAGGATGTTAGAACAGAACTATTATAAACTATAAAGAATGTTAGTAATGTGAGCAGAATACAAGGGTTAAAAAGTAAAAGGGATGTCAGTAAATGTGAACAAAACACAAGGGTTGAGACGACAATAGGATGTTAATACATTTGAGCAGAACATGAGGGTTAAGAAGTATAAAGGAGGTTAACCTCGAAACGAGCAAACTCTGCTGTCAACAATCTGTTTCCTAAATCTTAATGCAGTTTTACTTTGCAAAAGTCTTCAGCTACCTGTCATTTCTTTCTATTTTGCTTTGAATCACCTTATTGGTGCAGAATTACTACTTTATGCCTCTCAAACCATCTAATCTTTAATATATTTAGAAGATTATATAGATAAAATTGGTATTGGGAATTTACTGCTACATATTGGGATTGCAATATCTGTCAATATGTTAAAGGGACCATAAAATGTGTTTTTTTTCTTTAAGTAGCTTGTTTTAATTCTACAGGATGTGATAAACATAGGTAGGAATGTGATATAATTCGTGGTACTCAAACCTGCAGAAATATCTTGGTTAGAGGCTTATTTGTGGATTTCCACCTTCTGCCATATCTGTACTGCGTAAGACTTATATTACTACAATTTAAGACTTAAATTACTATAATGATTAACATGTAATATGTTCTGCAGTCCTAGATTATATCAGAGAAATTGGAATAAATGTTTTATTGTGACAGGGTGCTAAAGATACAAGAGGCCTAGATAAAGGAGTTCCAACCACTGGGCATTCAGCACTACCAGTGTACTAATCACCGCCTGGAGTCATCTGAATCATCAAGAAATGAAGGGTTGCTCAATACTTTTGCACTGTACAGTATGTCTGAATATAAATACAAGCCTCTGCTGTAACTATTAGAAGCCCATTTACCCTTTTTTAAGTTTAGCTGTTTGCACTGTTTGAACTGACTTTCCACAGGATTGGGACAGATGTCTAACATGAGGTTCAAAACCTCCCTCTTGAAGGAGCCTAAGCATATCCTTTTTGTTATGTGTCCAGCACATATGCTACAGAACTGCTTAATTTTCCTGGGTCATATACAGGGAACGTTTTATACCTGCATACCACATTGTTTTGCAGATGTAAATGATAAATCGGGCACGTTACTGTAAACTTTACTGTACACTACTGTATACTTTACTGTATTGTGCGCTATATTGGACTATTATTTCGACCCTGTAGGTTTACAGATGTCTTAACAGTCTTAACCTTAACAGTTGTCCACATACAGAACTGGTCAGCTGTGTGGGCTGGACTACAGCAGACGAACTGTACTCCTGTAGTGAAGATCATCAGATACTGAAGTGGAACCTGCTTACGAACGAGACCACCATGGTGGTGAAGCTTCAGGACGACATCTACCCCATTGACCTGCACTGGTTTCCAAAGACTGTAGGTGGGAAGAAGCAAGCCACGGCGGAGATCTTTGCCCTCACCAGCACTGATGGTATAATTTTACACAAGATATTTCAAGCAACACTTTTCGTATGACATTCAGGACACAGTCATCTTGAAGATAAATTGATGTCATCATTGCAGATGTGAAAAATAATTTATATGTCATAATTATAAATATAATATAGAATTAGATGTACATATACAAATTACATACTAATTATGATATATTATGACACACACACACACACACACACATATATATACATATTAGGGCTGCAACTATCGAATATTTTTGGAGTAAAGTATTCTGTCGATTTTTTTCATCGAGTAATCGGATAAATCATACTTTTGTGTTTTTAAACAACTATATCAATAGT
>JBBJLR010000042.1:25572817-25583499 GCA_037577145.1 Brachypetersius gabonensis | reverse complement strand
GTGTGTGTGTGTGTGTGTGTGTGTGTGTGTGTGTGTGTGTGTGTGTGTGTGTGTGCGCGCGCGCGTGTGTGTGTGTGGCTCTGTGTGTGCGTTTGTGTGGGTGTGTGTTTGTGTGGGTGACATTCAGTGGAGTGTGTTTCTCTTACTGTTTTGTTGTATATTCATTTGCTTGTGTGTGTGTGCAGGTGGGGAAGGTGGACTGTGTGTCAGAAGCAGAGCTCTGCTCCTCTCTCTACATCCAGAGGCCCTGTCTGGCCGTCTTCAAAGGCCTCGGCATTCACGACTTCGAGATCTATCACGGTGAGTCTGCTGACACACACCCACCAAACATCCTCTCCTCCCCTGTGAGCCACTAAACCCTGCTGAGAGTATGGTAGTCTCCGGCTGTATCGGTTTTGGAGGCAACAAGACACGCCCCATGAGCCTAAATGTGCAGTTTGTGGTCTGTGAGTTCATACACACAACTCTGCATGAGAGGGAGGGGCCTCTCAGAACATGGGATGATCAGATGTCCCCTGTGTGGAGATGTTCTCTGTAAGTGTGATCACAGATTCCCCTGCAAGTACTGAAACCTGAGCCGGTTCTTTCAAAAAGCAGGTTAATCTGCTCTAAAGCTGTGTCCCTGAGAGACGTCCAGCAGCACGAGCCTCCAAAACCACCAACGTCCACCACCAGCAATGTTTACACTCTCAGCATCACACGGACATGTAAAAATAATCAGGACTGGGATGGGACCCTGTGTTCTCATCTCTCTCTCTGTTCTCAGACGCCCCCCCGATTATTTTTATATGACTATAAATTTCTCAAACCGAAACCACTTTATACAGTAACACAATAAACATCATCACTTGCTCAGTGGGAACGATGGTGAACCTGGTTTGAGCTCAGCAGGTCCCTGAAAGCCACCGTTCTTTGTCCTCAGGTAAAGACGCTCTGTACAACATCGTTGGATTTTCCAAAGAGAGTGTGAGCGCCCACGTGACGACCCTGTGGCCGGAGAACTTCCCCCGGGACGGGAAGGAGCCCTGGCTGGTGGACTTCTTCGCCCCTGTGAGTCGCCCTGCTGTCTGAATATGAGTGTGAAAAATTAAAGCCCTGTTGATGTGTGGATGTGACTGAAAGTATAATTTTGTGCGTATGTTATGTATAATATATACAGAAAACTCCCGAACAAATGCAGGGGTTACGTTCCAAGAGCACCCGTGAATTATGAGAGATTTGTGATATGGTAAACAACCAAAAAAAATATTATAATGTTTATAATGTAAACCCTTAATATACCCCCAAATATCCACTGAAGTTGCGAATTCTGAACCACGACTTCACCATGTTTTATTGTATATATAATGTGTGTGTTGTGTGTGTTGTGTGTGTTGTGTGTGTTGTGTGTGTTGTGTGTGTTGTGTGTGTGTGTGTGTGTGTGTGTGTGGCGCAGGGTGTCTGGAAAGTGGACCAGCAGCTCGTGCTGCTTGAACTGAGAGCCCTGTCAGTGGAGTACAGGAGAAAGGAGGAATGGGGACACAAAAAGAAAGAGGGAGAGACATGACTGCAGATTTATATGGTGTTTTTTTTTCCCACTCTGGGTCTTATCTGTTTTCATCACATGCGAAAGCTCAGCCTGCGCAGATGGAGAAAGCGTCACTATTAAAACGGTGGTTTGGGCCATAAGGGGGGTGAGCCAGCATGTGTGAGAATGAGAGAGAGAGAGAGAGAGAGAGGGCACAACTGTGTGGAAAAACAGCAGATGTGGAGGGGTTGAACAGCAGAGAGCTAGAGGGAGAGGGAGAGGGCGAGTGAGCACGAAACAAAGAGAGTCCTGAGTCAGCAGCAGTTTTCTCCCCAGGCAACTGGGTTGGGCTTCTCCATTCTTCGTCTTTCACTGACTTAGACTCACACGCTCCCTCTCTCTCTCATCCCCCTCCCTCTCTCTCCTTCCCTCTCTCCCTCTCCCCGTCCCTCTGCCTCCAGCGTTAGAAAAGGCCGGCCCAGGTCTCGCCAGCGGAGGCAAAATCTTGAGGAAAGTTTTTAATTTGACAGCTCCGGCATTTGTCAGCCTACACTTTGCATAAAGAGCTTTATTCTCGGCCAAGCACTTTGACATGTTTATCTCTGAAGGATTTTTAAACTCCCTCCGTTGACTTGGCGCAAATTAGACCCATGCATTTTTTATTTATTTAATATCAGGGCTCTGTCCACAACATTTGCATGTTTTTTTTTTTTGTTTGTTTGTTTTTTTTCATTTTAAGTTCCTACACCTATTTATTTTTGCAATCACTCCCACTTCTCCTTTTAACACGTCTGGGCGAGGCTACCTACGAGATGTTTTTGAACAAGCGGGCACATTCTGGCTTTAACGGCTGCCACTTCACAGCCAGTTAAAACAGCCGTCAGACCCGCGGCCCTACGGTAAAAATACGAGTTGGCATGGAAGCTTTAAGAGGGCTGCTGCCTCTAAACGGCTCCGCTTTATGCTCACACACTCACACACAGACACACACACACACACACACACACACACACACACACACACACACACACACACACACAAAAGGAAACCAAATGTATAAAACTCTACATATACATTTTGTATTCTTACTTATTCTCAGGTTTGTGAAAGGCAAGTTGTTGTTTTTGTGTTTACCTGGTTATGACATTCAGGGCAAATGTCGGGGACAAAAAGTTGTATCTCCTACCGTCTATTTTCATTTTCCCTTCTTTTTGTTTTTAATGTAAATATGTGCACAGGCATACAAACAGTCTGAGACGGCCAGAAAATAGTTTAAAACTATTTATCTGGGCAGTGACTTGTTTTTTCAAGTAAAAACAGTGTATAATATTGGAATGAATAAACATACACACAGTAGTGGGTGGTCATCATGATGTTGTAAAGTACGGAACATGTCTTCCCGGTGCTCCAGCCGTCGCATGAATTTGCTCAGTTCCATCAGCAGCTCCTGATTTACTGTAATGAACGATTGATAAAAACAAATATAAGTGCTAGATTTTCAGGAGAGCTCTGTATGTTTAGTGTACAGTAAGTAAAAACAGCTAACATTAAAATTAACTTTATACAATGATTATAGTATATCTATAATAGTGCTTTAGTGGTTGGACATTCAAGGCAGTAAATTCAGTTGTTAATTTATTTTATGTATGGATAGTAGTGTGTGTGTGTTGGCTTTGTTGTTTGTAAATTTAACTTGCTGCTGTGTTTGTGCGTATCATGCAGTATATCGTGTTTTCAAACAGTACGTTTTTGTCCTTTTATTACTGAAATGGCTCCACAGGGCTGATATTTTCACTGTTGATTTTCAGCTGCCAGCATAGGAGAGTATGCTGCATCTAATTTTCATTACCATTAAAATGATGACTGTTATATTTTTTACTTTTCTTTATTGACCTATTTAATCTTTTTTGTGGCTGTAATTTAGAGTGTATCTCTTCTGAGATAAATGATTTTTCCTATCATTTTCTCAGGCAGAAGTCTTTTGCACAGAACTGAAGTAGAAAATCAGATGCGTTTGGTTGTTATTCTAGTAGGATTTGGAACATTTGATCAAGCAGCCTTTTTATTTTTTTTAATCCGTTGAGCTTGACTCCAGGTGTGCCATGTTGCTGGAGAGCTAAAAATGGGGGAGGGAAGCGAGCAGGGAAACGAACAAGAGGAGCAGCAACGGCAGAGAGGCGAAGAGTGGAGCTGTCCAATTTACCCTGTCCCGAGAAAAGTTGGCAAAGCAGCTGCTCTGAGTGGACTGGTCCCTATAAAACGTTCAAATGTGGTGGTTGTCTTGCTCTCTCTCTCTTTTTCTCTCTCTTTCTTTTTCTGTAGGGGAAAAGGGGAGGGAGAGAGAGAAAGAGAGAGAGAAATAAATGACAGCCTCAGACACTGGTCTGCCAGCCCCTCTGGCAGAGTCATTACTCCCTGGGCCATTAAATCAGTACCTTCACAGGCAAGGCAAGCATGTCAGACAGAGAAAGAAAGAGAGAGAAAACCAGAAGGAAGGAGGCCTTTAGGACTAAAGGGTTATACGCACTGGGCAAGAAGGAGACTCGGGGGTTAAGTCGAGTAAAAATGTGTTACAGGTTATTTTAAGGCATAGCATATTAGCATAGTGGCTTTTATGCTTTTAATGCTTTAAAGGCTTTTATGCAGAACATAATATAAACAGGGTCGTTATGTAGAAGTAGGGCTGTACAATATATCGGCTGTTAATTGCGGTATCGGTAGTAACTGCCATATGTCAAAGCGACCATTCACGTTGTATTCTTCACCAGGTTGTTTTAAAAGGGCCCATAGCCTACACTTTTATTTTATGTGAAGGTTTGTATACAAAAAATATAATTCAAACTAAATCACAATTTATTCTTACTTAGCAATTTTGCAACTTTTTTCATTCCCTTAATTAAAACAGCCTTATGTTTCTGTTGCTTTAAGACCAATATATGTCAATGATTGACTGTCCTGTATTCAAAAGTAATGCTTCAAAGAAATGTTTTTTGTTTATTAAGCCACACAGTGACCTACATATGAATTATTCAAGCAGAACAAATCACATCTAACTGAAGTCCTGAACCAGTGAAGAAACCTCCTTTATACTGGAGGTGCTGAATCCTGAGTGGTTGGAACTCCTTTGTCCAGGTTCCTTGTACTTTGCAGCCTGTTGCAGTAAAAACATTTGCCCCCATTTCTTTTATTTAATCTACTCAGTGTAACAAAGATAGTTTGGAAGACATAACATTATAGCCCTTAATATATGGAGAAACAAATAAACACCAGAGTGTGTTATGGGTGTACAGTTGTCTCAGAATCTGTTGAATCATACGTGAACAAACCCAGCATGAAATTCTTCCTCTACATTTAACCCAGCCAGGAACACAGTACCCAGGAAGCAGCCGGTGGGGACAGTACCTACCTCATTGGTTCTGGTAGTAGTCTTGGGATTTGAACCCAAAACCTTCTGATTGCAGGGGCACAGCCCTAACCACTAGGTCACCAACTGCCCCCATATGTGGAGTCCATGGGCCTGAGTTCTCTGTGATATACCTTTGTGTACAAGTTGTGCTTTATGAAGCTGTTATGTTGATTAATTTTCTAAAATTTCCTTTGCTCATTTGGAAAGCCAAATTTTTAAAGTGGGCCTGAATCTACCCTGCTTAAAAGCTGGACAGTCAAGGTAGAAATGTGCCTAAGATCATCAAGCAACCAAAATGAGAAAAACTGTGCTACTAGCATGAAAAAGGTAAAAAGGAAGTGTATCAATGCAAAAAGAGACAACTTGGCTGCACTGGCTGCCTGTGTTAACATGTAATTGAAAACCTGCCAATGCAATCGAGCGTTCCTGATTTTTGCGATAAAGCACTCTGTTAATTTGCACTCAGCTGATTTCTTTCATCTGAGACACAGATGGGAGAGATTTAGTTTTTTTTTACCGCAAAGTAACAAATGACAAATGATCTGCGGTTGCAGAAAAGTTACCTTTCAGGGTTAGCAAATACCTTTGGTATTGCTTTCCGTTTTGCATGGTGTTCCTTTGATTTAACTTGATGCTCTTTGGCTTTAAAGTTTCCATGACTCTCTTCTCCTTCCCCTTAAAGACCCCTGCAACACCCCCACTGAAATCACTGTACAGCAGAGGCTGCCAGCTAAAAATGTATTACCGCACTACTGAGCATCAGGGGAGAGAGGAAGGAGAAAAGGAAGAGCGGCAGCATGTTGACGCTTGGCTGCTCCCTCGGGCGTACACTGTTCAGTCTTAACTCCTCATGGACTGCAACGGTTCCTATGCTTGCCAAATGGCATAATTTGCTTAAAACATTTACGTACATAGATAAATATTGAGCTTGTCATGTTTCTGTCTCCTGGGGTGGGTGTAAACGTTCATAAGCACACTTATGAGAAGGGCATAGGAGGGAGAGTGCTGAAATAAAGGATACTTTCTGGCACTGACTGGTGCTTTGAGTGTTGTTGTCCTTTGTTGACCAGGTAGGGTCAGTGGTAGGAGTTGGGATGCGTTTGTTTTTTGCTCAAGGGAGGGGTGTTTTCGTTTATCGACCAAGTTATTGTTAACTTTTGTCAAAGAATTCGGGGACGGGACGGGAAAGAACAGGATAAGGCTGGCACACAGGAGAGACCCAGAAAAAGCAGAAAGCCTGGCGAGTCTTGCTAAAGGTCAAGTCTCACTAGCATTTTGACAGCAAAATATTGAGGTGAACTACATTAATTTTAATGGAAATGGCAACAATTGTAACTTGTGGAGGAATTCAAAGTCCAACTTTGAATTTTGACACATCGACCAATAGCACAACTGCATTCGCTGCTTTGCCTTTTGAAGACCCAGTTTGAACATCCGGAATGTTCGTTTTATGTAATTCATCCCAATCTGAGACTATAAATTAACATGTAAAACCGAGGCAGTATGGTTCACAGTGAGTCAAGTGTTGGGTAAATGTTACTTCATTTTGTGCAGTTACTGTCCACGATTTCTCACCAGCCGACTCAAACACTCCGTATTCTCTGCACAGTATCAGTGAAAAGTCACTGCTTAATCTTTGTAATATTCAATAATCTTCCTTAATGAATTGTTACCAAAGTATATTTTTGTCTCATTTCCTTAACTGGGTTCTCTTTAGGTAATTTAGTATGGAAGTCTGCTAGTGTTTTTGTTCGAATTTATATATATTAGCTGTATTGGAGTTTGTAGTGCCCCAGTAGGGGTTTTCTCTATACTACTATAATTCTGTTTAAACTCAATCCCTTAACCACATTAACCTTCATCACTCAGTTCGTCCTACTTTGTCCCCGGGATCAGCGAGTACAGTGTTTGACACCCTCTGTAATGAAATTAGCCAATAGTGCCATCTAATTAAGCCAATACGGTTAATGTCAGTTACACCCCAAACACGCAGCCCTGACCTCTGCTCTTTGACCCTGTGGTTTAATTTTTCAGCTCACTCTTGGTCCTCAAGGGGCCTCCCTTAATTCACCCTTTACCCCAAACAGAGAGGCAAACCGGGGGCCAGCCTGCTCTGGTATTGTTTTTGGAGCGTGGACCTGTTGAGTATTACACGGCGCTAAATAACGGTCTTTAGTTTGTATTTAGCAGCGTGGCTGAGCTGTGTGAAGCTGAGTTGAATCCCCTGCTCTGGTTCAGTTCCACCTTATTGAATGTTTGCGTTTGCTTTGCCATTGTGTGGTGCTGGTTCTGCCTGTGGTGAGATTAGTTTAAACCTGCCGATTGTCCAGTGTTGGTGCAATGCATTATACATGAGCTAAGCTCCCTCAGTCTCTCTCTTTCTCTCTCTTTTTCTCTCTCTCTCTCTCTCTGCTAGTCTGCATGGCTGGTGCTGTGGTGCTAATTGAATTCTGCTGGCCAGCGCACAGCTGGGCCCTGCTGATGAGTCCCAGGGGACCAGGGCATGTGCGGATAGTTACGGTGTTGAGACGGGCTGAGCGCACAGCCATGTGAGGGTAGTTATCCCCCCGACCCCCAATCTCTCACTCACTCTCTCTCTTCCCATCTTTTGTCTTCTTTTTTCCAGTGCTCTTATAGCACCTATCCAAAGTAGTAGAGATTCTACACATTCTACACCGCAAAATGCACATTGCACATGTACTCTATATTCACCAAATACCACTTTATTCATCAGTGTTTGGATGTCTGTGTATTTATAGAATAGCTCATAATACATAAAGCAGTCTCTCAGTTAGGATTGATCAGGCATTTTTATTTTCATCTATTGATTATTATTCATAGATTATTTATGCAACACTTTAGTATTCTATAAGAATAAAAATGTTTTGTTTTAATGTCTTCATGGAAAAATATTAAATTTGAAAAAGGAATTCCATCCCAATTTGGCAACACTGAACCGTTGCTTTTCTTTGGTCAGCTCTGGAGAGTGCTTTAGCCTCTTTATGTTGGAACCAAACTTAATATTCAAGTAAAACGGTCACATAGACTGAATACAACACTCTGGGCAGCAGTGCACTCTCATTTACTTTCAGGAATAAACAACAGTTTAGCTGCATAGCTTGAAGAAGAAGCGTATTTGGGCTGCACTTGGAGTTAAAACTGCACTTAGGGATATGTTCGCTATATCTTTATAGTGAATTCAGTGGGACTTTAAATAGCAACAATCAAGAGCCCCCTGCAGCACATTTATGTCATGTGCTCCTCCACCTTTCCAGCTCGAGTCTAATTAGCCACACAACATCATTTTTCTTCATTCAGATTCCATGAGAATCATGAGAATAATTAAACGTAAAACAAGTATAGTGAGTCAAAGCGAATTGAGAACTGAGTGTATCATTATTAGCCCTTATGGAAATGTGTCTTATATGCCTGTGTTTCTATCCTCAACACCTTTAAATATATGTAAGGACCATATATTTCTCATATAATTGTCAAATACGTCTATCTGCCCATCTGCACCACTTCATTACATAATACCCACATTTTTTCACACCACAGGCTTTTAAGACGTATCCGTTTATTTCATAAACCACAGATGTTTATTCTTGTTAAACACTGGAAAGTTGTTTAGTGAACAACTATAAATGAAAATATGTCAAATAAAACAAGTTTCCTTCATAGGACGGAAAGAAAATGCAACAGTGAATGTGTAATATGTGCTGCGGAGACAAAATCTAGGCTGTCCTTTAACTTGAATTCATCCCATTGGCTGTCACTTAATAGCTCATTAAATATCTAATACCTATATTAGGTGGCTTTTTACAAGTCAGTAATGAGGTATTTTGGCTAATAAAGGCACTCAAAGGTGAAGACACTGAATGTGTATTTAGTAAATATTAAGTAGTAAATATTATGTGAGTAACATGCAAATGTAGAAAATCTATAAAACTTTGCCAAAGATGTTTGACTTACAATGTCTTTATGATCTCAGCTTTGCATCAGTACCTCATAACAGGCCATTAGAGTGCTGAAGAAAGTGTGCTAAGTGCTGCGGGAGTAATTCATATTGTTAACATTGTTATTGTTGTTTTGATTGCAGTTTTTAACTCTGTAAATGTGATCATTCAGATGGACTGCGGTTATAGCTTAGCTCAAGTAAAAGACGAGGTTGTGTTTAGGCATCAAATTACACGAAGGGAACCTTGCCCCATTGCTTGAAGCATACACACACACACACGCCCAGCTCCTGAATTATTGTAGCACTGTGCGTGAACCTCAGAATGCCCTCACTGGAGTTGGACGTGCTGCCAAAACAAAGAGAGCGGAGGAGGGAGAGGAGGGGTTAAACGAGAGGTTCTGGTCAAAGACAATGAACTACGACTCCACTTCTCACAAGGCTAATCTCTTTTATGACACTGTTTCTTTGGCAGCTTTTATAATTAATATAATAATTGCTTTGTGTGGCCAGGAGTGAGCCACCTAATTCACTGGAGGACTTGAGGAGGTGCAGGAGATCCCGAATGGAACCAAAGTGCAATCACATTGCTGAAGAATGCCCCAAGGAGGAGCCTGTGATATAATATCTTATCATTGGAGTATAGATATTTATGACATCTGCGGTTGGCTGCGTTTTCATGAGACTTATAGTGCTCGTGTCTGCGGGGCACCCGTCTCTCTCTCTCTTTTTTCCCTCTTTCTGTAAGATATTGGATAGACAGATAGAAGGATAAAGCGTGTCAGTGAATCTCGCTGCGATTAAGGCAGCTCAGACAACGCGGTGCCATGGGACGTTTCGCAGCAGGTTTTTTTATGAGCCGGCGCTAGTTGCTTTTGATAGCGTGCAATTTAACTCAGTGGGTCAAGCTTTTTGGTAAAGCTCGGTGCATTAGATGCACTTTGTCTCGACCAAAAGAGCAGCTGACATTTACCCCGCATACACCCCTGAACTGTGTTCAGGTTTTCATGGTAGTTTAGGTCAGTATAAGGTTCTTTGTGTAAACATCCATACGGTCCATCCTGGACACAGCTGAGAATTAAAAATAATGTATCTTGGTTGAAGACCCTTTACTGATATTTTAAGGTAGGCCTCTTATTTTAGCCACTTAATCCTGAGGATGAAGAGAGGCTGGAAAATGGTCATGTGGAAATAACAGCTATTAGGGTGCTTAAACATCTTTACAACAACAAAGTAAAGAGACTGAAGTCAGACCGGGTGTATGGAGCCTAACTACAACTATGGTCTGTAGATGTAGCTGTAGCTCATCTGTTGATATACAGTTTGAGTCAGGCATCCTCTAGCACTTCATCAGTGGTCGGTTTCTGACCACCAGACCACTGCTAGGTAGGTTTTGGGTTTCCCAACCCACCAGTGAATCCGATGGGTGTAAAACCCTTAGAAATACTGCTGTGTTTCTGATCTAATGACCACTGGGTGTAAGTATTTCATATGATGTTTCTCTTATTTTGGACACCTATGAAAATGTTTATTTATAATAGCGTGGCATTAAAAATGTAAAATATCATGTTGCATTTTAGCCACATTGCTTAGACTTTTTTCCAGGCATTTCTTTAAAAGGTATTTTGGTACTGTCTTGAGCTACACCTCATATTTTGCTTTGAATCCTCTTGTTGGTTCAAAAATACTATTTTCTTTTTTTTTACATTAAATGATAGAAATGGGAACAGATGTAAACAGTATACTGATCACTGCCTGATCATCTGGAATCATCTGCTCCTGGTTCTTCACTGGTTCAGGACTTCAGTTAGATG
>JBBJLR010000042.1:25511434-25522201 GCA_037577145.1 Brachypetersius gabonensis | reverse complement strand
GTGTGTGTGTGTGTGTGTGTGTGTGTGTGTGTGTGTGTGTGTGTGTGTGTGTGTGTGTGTGTGTGTGTGTGCATATCATATACGGTAGGAGTCCCTGAGTAAAACCAATTGGCTGCATCTGCAACATTCTACAACACTACTGCCTGCCACCACTCTCCTGAGAAGGCTGGAACATTGCTGTGAGGATTTGTTTACAGCCATAAGAGCCATAATTAGTGAGGTCAGGTACTGATGTTGGATTGGTTCTGGGTCTCCCTCGTACTTCCACTCACTGGCCACTTTATTAGACACACAAGGAAACATGGATGTGTAGACCATCTGTTAGTGCCCCCTCTTTGGACAGTTTCTGACCACAGAACTGCCGTTAACCAGATATTATTTGAGTGGTGGACTGGTTTATGCACAGCAGAGAGACTGACACGGTATTGTGTGTGGTCCTGTGTTTGGAAGTGTGTGTGACACAGCAGTATTGCTAGTTTGGGAGTCTGCCCACCAAAAATAGCCAATCAACAACAGCTCTGAGGTCAGAAAGTGACTCCTGGTGATGATCAGCGGCGTCCCAAAAACCACAAACCAGTTTCATGTAAAACAATATCTTCATGCTAAAGGTTGGATGTACTGCAACACGTGACCGAGAGAAGCGTGTTTTTTTTTTACAAATGAAAGATCTTTCTGTCTTTCTGTGGATCCCGGTAGTTGGGGCCTGGTGGTTGGGGACCTCTGGTCTAGATGATAACTAATACCAACTGATCATCAACAGAAGTACAGATGGAGATACAAGGAAGGGGTTTCTAATAAAATGGGCAATTACATATTAATAGGTTCGGAAGAACAGAAGGATTTCACTGCTTCAGATCCTTTCTATCTCATCCATCATCCCAAGCCCATAAACTCCCCTCCCCTACCCCTCTCACTCTCAGAAACCATGGAATACTCCTTTTAAATCCCTCACTTCTGCTTTTGCCTTGCCATTAGTCCCACTCTCTCGCCTGCCTGCTCTCTGCTGGGCCGCGCAGAGCTCTGTGGAGGTCTGTGGAGATTGACATCGACCGGCGGTGGATTTGTGGAAGGAACAGAAAGGCAGAGTTGTCCTGAACATACACTCTGAAAGCCTTTGGAGAACATTGAGAAAATTAACACCAGGCAATGTATCTCTGATATAAAGTACGACACACACTGTTCTTGTAATAGTTTGAGTGTCTAGAAACCTGATCTGCAGTCTGACCGATAAAACACATTAAATCAGACTTTTGGTTCAAGGTTACATTATTGTCATCAGCAGCTGTGAGCACATCCACAGTATGATGAGTCATTTCTAACCGTACAAGTTACGACAGCAACAACACAATAAACAGACAATGCAGCAATGTAACAGTAATGTAATGTAACAGTATACTGTGAATGTGACGTAAACCTTCTAGAATGACTAGTGTTGCACCATAAGTATGATATTGCACAGCAGCATTGATTTTATTTTTTTAATCTTAGAACCAAATGAAAATAGAAATCCTCTGAAACTGGTCAGGTTCAGGGACTGGACTGAAGTGAGAGTCTTTGAAAGTCCTTCAGGAAGCCTGGAGAACTGTTCCTCAAGACCACATTAAACACACAAGAAAGTCTGGTGGTGGCTCTAGACTTTTGCATAGTACTGTATATAGAAAATATGTTCATTTTAACATGCTCAGACTTTTTCCAGGCAAGATCTCTGGAGAAATGTATATGAATACTGTTTATGGATGCACACATGATGTAGAAGAGATTTCTTAAAGGCACAGTGTATACCCACAGTATGTTTTGCTCCTCTTTATGGTCGATTTTCCAAGCCATAATTGGTGTGACATTTGCTTTAGCACTGGAGCAAGTGGAGCTAACATTTAGCATCATGCAAACCACATGCCTATGAGTCTATACATGCAAGCCCACTCTCTATAGAAAATCCATCTAAAACAGGGGGATCAGGGGGTTTGGAGGAGTGTATACACTTTTGAAGTGTGTAGATCTGTACCATTCAGGAATGTATGAATTAAAGATGAAGCCTGCCTCTCTCTGATCCCTGCACACAGGTGTATGTACACACACATACATACTTGAAGCCTTTTCAGTGTGGTTTTGGCTCTTATCTGGAACACCGCATCCTCTTATTCTTTTTTCTTTTCTTCTTTCTCAACTTTTGGAAAAAGGTATTATAGACATATAGCTTGTACAGTCTCTATAGAAAACAATGGGAAGCCAAACATGTCATTAAGGTCACCATGCCTGTGTGCTAGAGGAGTATAAACCCCACCAACATTGGGCTATGGAGCTCCATCCAGTACCACTGGGATGACATTTGGGATCCAGAACTAATCTAACATGAGTATCTGACCTGATACTCTAACGGATGCAATCAAATCCTCATGGCAATGTTCCAGCATCTAATCAGCCCTCCAGATGAGTAGAGGGAAAGACTGCAGCAAAGACTGGACAAACTCCCCATATAATAATTGGGGTAGAGGTGGCTCAGTTGGTAGGATACCTCAAGCCCAACGGGTCACAGGTTCGAATCCTACCTCCAGCACACCACCACTGGGTCCCTGAGCAAGACCCTTAACCCCAAGTTGCTCCAGGGAGACTGTCCCCTGTAGTTAGGGAATGAAAGTTGCTTTGGATAAAAGCATCTGGTAAATGTCATAAATGTAATATCCTTGGTTTCAGGTGTCTATAAACTTTTGGACACATTGCATATCACGTGGGTTCACTGTCACTCTTTCTTTTCAATGCTATAAATATAAAGCTGCCATAGGAGGTTCCACTAGTGAACCACTAGTGGTTTCTTTAAAACTTTATTAAAGTCTTTTTTTTAAATACTGTACTGTGCAAATGGCTTGAGGCACCCCTCATTTCTTTATATTTTTCTTAAATCACCTTGTTGTTGCAAAAAAACCACTATGTCCTGCCTGTCAAACTGTCTTATCTTTGGCATATGGAGCAGATTAATGGAGCAACAAATATTTTACTGCCACAAGCTGCAGTGTCTAAGCATACAAGGAGCCTAAATAAAGGAGGTCCAACCACTCAGCATTCAGCACCACCAGTATTCTGATCACCGCCTGATCTTCTGGAATCATCTGCTCCTGTTTCTTCACTGGTTCAGTCCTTCAGTTAGATGCACTTTGTTTTGCTTGGATGATTCATACATAGGTCACTGTGTGTCTTAACAAGCAAAAAACCGGACAAGAAAAAAAAAACTGTTCCTTAAGACTTCATAAAAAAAAGAAAATCTGGATGTTTAGAAGCAAAATAAAATGAAATGAGGGGGGCTCAAGACTTCGCACAGTACTGTACCTTACAGTCTTGTAAAGGGTCTGAGGTAAAGATGTTTTCTGGAAGAAACAGCCTTTATTTTAAAGGGGTTTTGCAGAAGTTATGCCTGTCGCTTCTCATCCGCAAAGCCATGAAAGGGGAGGAAACTGATTCGAGTGATGCATGTGGCTCACAGTCATGAAATATTGGACTGGGAAAGCCTAGAAAATGCACATTTCATAAATACATTGGGGCGGCGCATTGCCCAAAGCATTCAATACGCTCAGGTGTCATCGTGGAGAACAAATGGATGGAGTATAAATGGAGAAAAGTCACAGGGCTTTGAAAATACTGATAAATACTGATTAAAGCATAAATAGGGCGTAGTATACTTGTCACCCTTTCTCAGGTTTAGTGCCACAATAAACGCAAACTGAAGTCCTTGGTGCCTGAGGCCTGAAAGCCCAGTGCATTATATATATATATTTTTTTTTTTTTCAATATGAGACTCCAGTGCCAGAAAAACTGGACTGATTGGTGCATTTACTGATTTCAAAGAAAGGCTAATTAGCAGAACCAAGTTTGTCAGTGTGGATCTTTTCCATTTGTCATCAAACCACAGTGTACAAACTACAAATTAAAAAACACCTCCTGGTGCATGCTCTGCATCCAGATCAGTTTTTAATCCACCATCTTCAATTAGAGTTGCACAGAAGCCAGTTCTCGACCATGTCTTCTTTGGCTCTGGATGTTTGTTTAATCTCTTCTATTATGATGTAAATGTGAAAACTGATAACTGATGGGCTGAGTGATGTCTCATTAGCCGACGCTGGTTGGAATCTGAGAACATAAGAGCTCTGCACAGACATGAAGCAGCTTGTTAGCAGCTGTGTGATTCTGATTCTGAGGGAATGAAGTGAATAGAAGAATGGAGGAGAGGAAAGAAAGTCAGTACTGAGCCAGTTTAGATCATATCTTTAAACTGAAAATAACAACATGTTGAAGGTGATCCTGACATTATGAAGAGGAGCTGAAAGACTCGCTAGGCATCAGTGGCTATCTTGTCCTCCAGAAGTCTTTCTACTCAAGAAAACAAATGAAAATGCACAAGAGGCATTCAACTTTTTTGGTAGTGGTTGGCATCTAAAAGTCATAATAAGCAAATTTATTTTAAGTTTATATTTATAATTTATATTTTATTTCTGAACTTAAAAACGAGCGGGAAAAAACACATGGTTTGTGAAGCCCAATTACATGTTTGAGGGTGGGTGGAAGGGGTGTGTGGGGGTGGAAGGGGTGTGTGACTGTGGGGATGGAGGAAGGGGTGTGTGTGTGAGTGTGGGGTGGAAGGGGTGTGTGAGTGTGAGGGAGTGGAAGGGGTGTGTGAGAGTATGAGGGAGTGGAAGGGGTGTGTGAGAGTGTGGGGGCAGAAGGGGTATGTGGGTATCACCCGTCTGCTTGTGCATCACCCATCTGTTTGGCCGACATTTCACTTTAATGCAATGTTTCTCTCTTGCGCATTCAAAGGCAGTGCGACAGACATTTAGCCCCAAGCAGATCAACTCATGCACATTACTACTGCACATAAACACGGCATGCTTAAAAGAGAAAGAAGATAAAAGAGGGCAAGTGAGTGAGAGAGAGAGAGAGAGAGAGAGAGAGAGAGAGAGAGAGAGAGAGAGAGAGAGAGAGAGAGAGAGAGAGAGAGAGGAATGTGAATACAGCCTGAAAAGAGTGCCGATGAAAAAGCCTGAGAGTTCGAGCAGGTGTGTGAATCTAAATCTGGAATGTGTTAAGATGAAAGGAAAATGTGCGAAAGGAAAGGAAGCAAACTGGCGTATGTGTGTGTTCCACTCTGTCTGTCTGCCAGACGAGAATGAGTTCAGTTTGGGACATTTCTCCAACACATACAGTGCAGACAGGGCTTGGTCTCACTCTGAAGGGTAGGTCCTGTTAAAGTGAACCTTGGTAAAACTGATCACTCGGTTAGTTAAAATTTATCCCAAAGCCAATTGATTAGAAAAGCACTATTTAAACCCAGATGGATATCAGTTTAAGAACAAGTTTATTTGAAGTACAGTACTAATAAAAATTCAACCACTTTTTTATTTTGCAGTCTCACGCACCTCTCCCAACCACCCCATTCTCACACACACCCCTTCCACCCACCCTAGTCTCACACACCCCTTCCGCCCACCTCTACAACTTCACACACCCCTTCTATCCACCCCACACCTCCACGCCCCTTCCGCTCATCCCCACACTCACACATACCCCTTCCACTCACCAGAAAGAAAAATATGTTCATTATTTTGACTTTTAGTCAACACCACTTTTTTAATCATTACCATTTTAAAGTTCCATAAACCACACATTTTATATATTTACCATAAAGTTTCTGATTCTATGTGACATACGAAAGAAAGCGTTCTGTGATGTCTGAAGCCTCCAAGTATGAAAGACCCAGAGCCCCCAGGTGGGGAAGGGCTTTTGTATAATGTTTAGCAGCTGAAGCTGAAGTCTGCAGTGCGTTGGCCTATGTTGCATATGGACCAGGTCCAGCTGTGAGAGACATTTCAGTGCAAAGAATAAACAGGTATTTGCAAGGGGCAACAGGGCTGAAATGCACTCCACCCTTTTTTTACAACAAATCAGATGTTAGTGCCGTCCCATTGTTGTTGTACAATCACAGAGTGCACCTGTGATTTGCAGCCATTCACGAGCTCATCGTAAACAACAGAGGGGTGTCCAAAGAAGGTTATAAACCAGGGCTCCCCACCAGGCTGTCTGAAAGCTACGCCTGAAAGACACAGGACTCCTCTTTCTCCGCTTAATTAGCACGATAGCACGCGGCCATAGATCAGGCCAACATCGGAGCCTGGGGCGAGAGCCCTCGGACTATCAATCAGAGAGAGAGAGAAGCCAAATGAAAGCGAAAGAGAGAGAGAAGGAGAGGAACTGGAGAACAAGAAAGGGAGAAACCAATTCATAAGGAGAAAATGGGAAATGACAAGAAGAGGAAGAATGAGAGAATAGAGAAGAAAAGGACGAGTGGAGAGCGAGGCGGGTCACGAGGACCAGCCTGGGGCAGCACCATATTTCTCCCTCAGTAGAGAGAGACAGCACTAATTTAGCACCCTGTCCAATACTGTCCTCTAACAGACGGTTCTCTCTCTCTCACACATACACACACACACACACACACGCATGTGCACACACCATCCAGAACAGAGCGTTGGAGCAGACAGATGTGTGTGTGCAAGCAGAGAAGGGCCTTAAAGATAAGGTGATAAAAATAGCGAGTCAGCGAGCGCAGCAGACACCACAACACCTTCTTTGAGCCGGAAAGAGATACAACACTGAGCCACCATCTTCCAGAGATCCAGACTTTCCTGTATTTTAATGTAGTCTTGAGGAACAGTTCTCCAGGCTTCCTGAAGGACATTCAAATACTAATTTTCTGTCCAGTCCCTGAACCGGACCAGTTTCAGAGGAATGTTTTTTGTTTGTTAAGACACACAGTGACCTCATTCAAGAATGTGTGAATCATTCAAGAAGAATAAAGACCATCTAACTTAAGACCTGAACCAGTGAAGAACCAGGAGCAGATGATCAGGCGGTGATCAGTATACTGGTGGTGCTGAATGCTGAGTGGTTGGAACTCCTTTATCTAGGCTCCTTGTATCCTTAGGTACTTTGCAACCTGTCACAGTAAAACATTCGTTCCTGTTTCTTTCATTTAATCTTTACAATATGCCAAAAAGAAGAAAGTTTAACAAACAGAAAACAGTATATTTGCATCAACAAGGTGATTCAAAGCAAAATAAATAAAATAGCAGTGGCTCAAGAATTTTGCACAGTACTATAAATTTGGACATTCTGTGCTCATGTGGCTGGCTCTCGTCCGGACCCCAAGGAAGGAGAAAGTCGTCATTGGTAGTTTCCACCATCCTTGGGCATCAAGGATAACAAAGTAGAAAAAAAATACTTTGAAGTGCTGAGCTCTTGTTGATGCGCAACATTATTAGCATATAATGGGACAATACCTGCTTCCCCTGGGCAAGGAGGACGGGGGAATTAAAGTTTAATTGACTCACTAGTGCTTAAAAACAACCGTCCAGACCCGTAGCTGAGACCTGTTTCTAATTAGCATGTTCGTTCAGCAACGATGGCATCGTGATGCACGCTAATGCTGTGGCTCAGCTACGCTAACCCCCAGTCTCTGTGTGCTGTTCTGACCTTCAGAATCCAGAATCAGAGCACGGAGCACCAACACATGTCCACACATACACACAAAGACAAAAAGACGCACAAGACATTTACACCATGTCCAGGCTGTATCCGAGCAAACTGGCTAGATTCTGTTTAATTTAAAAGCTATTTATTAAAGTGTTTGAAACCAAAGAGCAGTGCTATGCAAAGTATAAATAAACAAAAATGAATAGATAGATTGATAGATAGACAGACAGACAGACAGACAGACAGACAGACAGATAGATAGACGTGTCCCCATCCATTTTTTTCCTTTTGTTACCATTTTTCACACATAAAAAGCATACATAAACTTTTCTCCGAATCATCTCGTTGGTATAAAAATACGATTTTATGCCTCTCAAACTGTCTTATCCCTTCAGCATTACTGATCACTGCCTGATTATCTGGAATCATCTGCTCCTGGTTCTTCACTGGTTCAGGACTTTGATTTGCTTGAATGATTCATACGTAGGTCACTGTGTGGCTTAAAAAACAACCAACATTCCTTTGAAACTGGTCCGGTTCAGGGACTGGACTGGAAGCCTGGAGAACTGTTCCTCAAGACTATATTAAAATACAAGAAAGTCTGCATCGTTGGAAGTAAAGTACGCAGAAATGAGGGTTGGCTCAAGACTTGTTTTTCTAACCAATGTAAATGCTTGGATGCATTTTTTGTCCCAGTATATCAGAAGGCTTGTAGTTTGGGGATGACTCTCCCTATTCCTTTTCACCTGCTCTTCAGCACTTGGGTTCATTTACACTTGTTTATTCATGCAGTCAAGCAATGATACACTCAGTGAAAACACACTTCAGTGAAAGGTGTAAAGAGTCTCTATGGTAAGAAATAAAAGATAAAATAGATAATGCTGAGGATCCGCAGCCTGTGTTGGTGAGATGTAAGAGTGTGCGTTCTGCTGGGTATTTTGATTCCTTTCTCTGAGTTGGGGATTTATGAGAGGATTTAATTAATTTTTTGGATGAGAGACAAGCAATTAACAGTGTTCATGTTGAGAGAGGAAGAGCGTAGGGGTATAGGCAGGAGAGAGTGAGTGAATGTAAAATGAGGTTGGAGGTGAAAACCATACAAGTGATACATTATTCTTGGCTACAGAAAACACACTTGGAAATGAACAGGGCAACACTTTTGCTTTTTTCCCTCAAGGGTCCATTATTTTGATATTTGTATGGCTTTCACTCATAATTCATTTTCACATGACTATTTTCCCACATTTCTTACACTTTTACTGTATAGCGCAAAAGTCTTGAACAACCTCTCATTTCCTTATCATTTGCTTTGAATCACCTCGTCGGTGCAAAGATACTTTTTAATGCTTGTCAAACTGTCTTATCTTTGGTATATTGAGTAAATTAAATGAAAAAAATTGGGAACGAAAGTTTTATTGAAACAGGCTGCAAAGTGCCTAAAGATACAAGGAACCTAGAAAAAGAAAAAAACCCTTAGCATTCAGCACCACTAGTATACTGATCCCCGCCTGATCATCTGGAATCATCTAAAGAGGTTCTTCACTCCAAATACCATTTTTGGCTCCTTTATTTTTAAGAATGCAGAGCCAATTTGAGCCTGGATTTATAGCAGTGTTTGAAAAATGCTCTTCCATGTTCCAGCATGTCACACACACACACAGGACACACAAACAAATGTAACCCCTGGCATGTCATCTAAAGTCCCTCTGTAGTTCTAAATCTCACTTGACTGTTGTGTGTCCATTTTCTCCCTCCCTCCTTGTCTATCCATCTCCACTTTCCCCTCCAACTCCCCTGAACACCATCAGAAATGAGTAAAAAGCACCAGTGGGACTCTATCAGGATATGGTGAGGGATGAGAGATGATGTGTTGCAGCATGGAAAGGGAGTAGAAGAAGTGTCAGGTGGAGGTGAAGAGCAAAGGCTCACACCGGTCAGCCTTGCTGCTCCTCGGGTGCCGGAGGGACGGATCGAGAGCCAAAGGTCAGAACAGCAAAGACGGAAGAGAAATGGACAGAATAAACAGCCTACAGACACCATCCTACAAGTACTTCAAGCTTCACTCTAGAAATCTAGAGCCAAATTAAGGCTCAGAGATTAATTCAGAGATGTGTTCTTTTCAATCTGGCTAGATTTGTTCAGCTTCAACAACACAGTCAAGCTCCGTAGCTAATTATGATATTCTGTCTGTGTAATGCAACCCTGCTTTACTTTAATCTATTTATTATGGCAAAGATGAGACAGTTGTAAAGGTATAGAATAGTGTAGAAAGGGTTTCCCAGACAAGGATTAAGCCTAGTCTAGGACTAAATGTCTCATTTCAGTGTAGTCCAGTCCCTGTTGAGAAAACTGTCAATTGCCTCCAGTACAATATCACTTCTGGTGCAACTGTAGTCACTCTGGGAGGTTTACATCCCATTTACACTGTACTGTTACACTACTGTATTTTTCAAGGGTATAGGTTTGATATAGACATAGACATAACTTTACTGCAGACATGGTGCAATTGCTAACACCTTTCACACATTAACGTCAAAGTACATGTACATAACACATACAGGGATGACCTACAGGCCGTCACTGTCATCCACGTAACCAATAAAGAAGTACCGTAAAGACAAGAAATTCTTTATTTTAATTTTCACCTGACTGGAACACGAAAGCTCACATTTTAAAATGGGCACTGTTACAATGCTCTAAAAATCTGTACCACTGTACTAAAATTGTTAACTATGTCCTCATCATAAATATGGGATGGGGAATCACATTTTGAGCATCCATTTGCAACACTAGTCTTTTACTGTATTAACATCAAACATAATGTGTTCCATATTTTCAAGCACAGAATTGTTAGTGGCTGTCTCCACACAACAACGGCCCTTCTTAAAGCCAGATTCTTAAAGCCAGATTCTTAAAGCCAGATTCTTAAAGCCAGATTCTTAAAGCCAGATTCTTAAAGCCAGATTCAGTTTCAGCCAATCACACGTCAGCAAAGCCAATCCTATAACAATACTTGGTTAGGAAGGTGGGAGAATAGAGAAACAGAAAATTTTTACATCTTCACACTTTCACACAAACCATCATAGAGCCACACTTCTTCAACCTTCATACACACCATCGTACGTCTACACACCTTCACACACACTTTTGTACATCTACACACCTTCAAACACACCATCATACACACTTTCATACACACCATCATACATCTACACACCTTCATACACACCATCGTACGTCTACACA
>JBBJLR010000042.1:25481860-25496830 GCA_037577145.1 Brachypetersius gabonensis | reverse complement strand
ACCTCACTGTACCTCACCTGCCTCTCTACCTCACTGTACCTCACCTGCCTCTCTACCTCACTGTATCTCACCTGTCTATCTACCTTACTGTATCTCACCTGTCTCTCTACCTCACTGTACCTCACCTGCCTCGCTAACTCCCTGTATATCACCTGCCTCTTTACCTCACTGTATCACACCTCTCTACCTTACTATACCTCACCTGCCTCTCTACCTGTGTACCTCAGCTGCCTCTCTACCTCACTGTATCTCACCTGCCTCTCTACCTCACTGTATCTCACCTGCCCCACATTTCACCCACCTCACAACCTCTCAAACTGCTTTGCTTTGAATCTTAGACCTTGCACCCTAGTTAAGGATAAGTCATTCATATAGTATATAAATGGCTGGATGGATGGATGGATGGATATTTGGATGATGGATGGACAGATATTTAGATGATGTATAGGATGTATCAATGGATAGATGGATGGATGCATAGATTGATTTGAGGCACTGTTCTGAACAAGCAAACCTGTTTTATAGCTACAGACCAAACAGGTGAGATCTTCCCAGTAAACATGTTACTGTCTTTCCAGCCCTATTTGTTTTAATCAATGACTCACTGAATGACCCAAAACTGTTTAAAACTCAGTGGGGGAGTTTGTCCTCCTTTTGCTCCAGTAAGAGCTTCTATTCTTCTGCAAATGCTAGGTGTTGAAACATTGTTGTGAGGATTTGATTGCAGTGTATGATTGCCGTGGCTATAGTGACAATCCTAAAAAAAGGGTACGTAGGCCAAAAAAGCTGGAGAGTTGGAGCTTTAGGGAATTTAGAGTGGTTCTTCTACAGCCCTTTTCAACATCTTTATATTTAAGAGTGTTAAGCATGTGTGTGTGTGTGTGTGTGTGTGTGTGTGTGTGTGTGTGTGTGTGTATGTGTGTATGTGTCTGAGGTACAGGTCTAAATTACTGTGGTTGCTTGTGGCACGGAGGTCTCATCAGATTTACGAGTGTGTGTGTAATGAGAAAGCGGAGAGTTCAGGTGCTACTGAGGCATCCAATCTCACAGGCTTCATAACGCCAATAAAACTCAGCCTCCAATCTACACACACACACACACAACAGACAACTCTTACACCCCAATACAGTACAGTTCTACAGTCCTCCTACTAGAGAGTGGCAGTTTTGTATGTTCTGTATTCTACAAAAGTGCAATACTGTGCAAAAGTCTAAAGGCACCCCTCAGTTATTCATATGTTGCTCCCAAAGATCCAGGCTTTCTTGTATTTTAATGTAGTCTTGAGGAACAGTTCTCCAGGCTTCATTGGAGTCTCATTCCAGTCCCTAAACCCGACCATTTTCAGAATAATGTTTTTTGTTTGTCAAGCCACACAGTGACCTACATATGAATCATTCAAACTGAAGAAAGACCATCTAACTGAAGTCCTGAACCAGTGAAGAGCAGATGATTCCAGATGATCAGGTGGTGATCAGTATACTGGTGGTGCTAAATGCTGAGTGGTTGGAAGTCGTTTATCTAGGGACTATGTCTCTTTAAGCACTTTATAGCCTGTCACAGTAAAACACATGTCCCTGTTTCTTTCATTTAATCTGCTCAATATGCCAAAGATAAGACAGGTATGAAATAGTATTTTAACACCAATAATGTGATTCAAACTAAAGTATAAAGAAATGAGGGATGACTTAAGACTTTTGCAAAGTACTGTATAACTCCTAATAACTATATAAAATACCTGAACACACTCTCTGAAGATACAGGGGGTTTATGATCTCAAGTAGTAGAAGTGGATGATTGATTTTACATAGGGGTCTGTGTGTAAGAGAGAGAGAGGGAGAGAGAGGGAGAGAGAGAGATAGAGAGAGAGGGGGAGAGGGAGAGAAAGAGCTCATGTGTTTGTTTTTGACAGTAATGGCCCACATCAGTCTAACCTGGACAAACGAAAGCAGAGCAGGACGAGCCGAGGGGCCGAGCCGACCTCAATTCAGCGTGATTAAACTAATAAACTCCAAATGATCAGACATCTTCAATGTGCCATCAGATTAGTTCTCTCTCCCCCCCACTTTCACTACCTTCCTCCTTACCACCCCTCACTCCCTCTCTCTCTTTCTCTCTCCCTCCCTCTCTCTCTCTCCCTCCCTCTCTCTCTCGCTCTCGCTCTCTTTCTCTTTCTCTCTCTCTTTCTCTCTCTCTCTCTCTCGCTCCCTCTCTCTCTCTCTCTCTCCCAGAGTCCTTTCTTCAGCCTCGGACACTTGCGATAAATCTCCTTCTACCATCTCACCAAAAATCAATGGCTAATTTGGGCACATCACTTTATGGGCCGAGTATAGACGCAGGTATACACACATACACACACACATACACACACACACACACACGCAAGCTAATGGACCCCATGCTCTTCTTTCCTCACGTGCTCCGGTAGAGCAAAGGATAGCCTCCTAAAGAAATACGTCCTGGGGTGCTGGATGCATAGTAAATAAGTTAATAGGGAGATGCCGTCACTGGCAAATTTGCGAGTTCCAATCAATGGGGCCGTCATGGCCACAATTTATAAATCCATTTAGGACGCTTCCTCACGTGATGCTCGTAAATCCTACCCTCCGTTACCGTCCGTGGGGAAAGGGGGCGAGGGCTGGGAGTGATGGAGTACAAGGTTAGCAGAGAAGAAGTGGTTCTTTTAGTCCAAATCAGTCTCACAGTTTCTCAGTGAGGCCCGTTTAACAATCCTGTATCATGGAAGTCCTTTATTTTAAATAAATGATTTTGAAATAGTTAAATTTTTTTTGTAAACTAAAAAGAGAATAATCATCATTCGTCAGTCTGTTCAGTACAGTACTGTGCAAAAGTTTCTGATTTATTCATATTTCGCTTTCTTATTCAAGACTTTCTTGTATTTTTAATGTAGTCTTGAGGAACAGTTCTCCAGGCTTCCTGAAGGAAAGACTCTCATTTTCAGTCCAGAACAGAGCTCAGTTACATATATCAGCTTTAAAAGCACAGTAACAAAAAGGGCTTGTTTAATTCTTAGCATAAAAGAAAGGTTGGAAACTTAATATCTTACAGAATGCCACAGAAACTTCTTCAGTTCTAACTAGTAAACCAATGCCATAAATCTATTTATTTATCTATAGTATTTACGTTCTCCAGTCTTTCTGAGCACAACACCTTTGTATACAGTATAGTGTTTTTTCTTAAGATATATTTTGGTTTGTATTATATTTTATGTTGTTCTTGATATTTCTGTATACCTGCAAAGGGAAGGCAAATTGTATTTTGATTCTGATTTCTGAGAAACAGCAGAAAATGGGAAAAAAATACAAGACAAATGTAGGATGTTTTTAATGGTGAAGAGAAGACTGCATTGTGTTGTCCAGAGCCCTGAATTAAACTCAGCTTATTAACATTTAAAAGAAATACAGGATCTCCTTTAGCATTCCCAATACGCTTAGAGGTTCCAGTTACAATCCAGATAAATACGCACTCCTGTCCAAAATGTAGTCACACAGGACATGATTTGTTCATATAGGATTAAAAACAGAAGGAATTCCTAAGGAATGGCTTCATGTTGTCTAGGAGCATGGCGGGCTTATTGCAACATGGCGGTCTAAGTTTCTACAACCTGTCTTTTAGCTGTATTGATTCGAACACCACAGCCATTTATGAACAAGCAGACAGGCACGGGAGAAAACACACAATAGAAATAGGAAGCGATCCCTGATCCTACGGGTAATTTAAAGGACAATCCTATCTCTTGTCCAATACAGAGGGCTTAATGGATGCAACGGTTTGAAGGCCTTGAGCAAAAGGCACCCACATTAGCCTATTGACTTTAGCGCGGCTTTCTGGGCTCATCTCAAGCCATAACTAAAGGCAGCTGCGGAGAATGCACAAAGCTATTTGGTCCGTCCCGCTGTGCAGGCTTCCCCCATGCGGGCATGGCTGGTTTCCATCTCGATGCTGCGCCACATGGTTGAACTGATGAATATTCAACACCACATACACACATGCTGTGGTTTCACTGCTCATAAATATGCATGAGGACCTTTAGGCATCGCTGGCATGGTCCACTTCTCTTAGGGAGGGTTACGCAGTGCATGTGTGCTACATTTTAAACCTCACGGAACAAAAAGTCACAACGGTGGACAAGCACATGCTTGTTAATGATAGAGGAATTTACTCGCTTAACCAGGCCTTTATCTTATAGGAATGGTTTGGCAGATGTGCCCCAGATGTGGTCGATCAGCTCAGACGTGTTCAGAGTCCAAATCTTTTACCATAAATCTTTTACCATTCCTCCAGACTTGTGTATCAGACTTGTGGACATGGTTAAGGACACAGTATGACTTATTGCGGGCCGTAAGAACGAACTGCCTTTTAGCGAAACAGCGTCTGTTTTCACTAGCCGTCACAGGAGCAGGATTGCTGATCAAGAATGGGTTTTTGTGACAATAACCTAAGGTTTAGTTCAGTTTTACAGCTCACAGTAAGTCGTGCCTTTAACCACATCCACAACAATGTGGACAACTAGCAACAATGTTAGCCTCTTAGCTCCAGTTCTAAATTAAATAAGCAACATTTAAACAACAGACATGTCTCAACTGATTGACCACATCTGAGCTCAGTGAACTACCAAAGTATTCCTTTGAAGTCAATGCATAAATTCCCAAAAATTCAAAAATCAACTAAGCAGCTGCCTCACCTCATCCAGTGCAAAAGACTGGACCTCAAACTATGCAGAAAGGCAAATGAAGAGTTGAGCAAGCTACAGTCGAAGAACTTTTACAGGCTTCATCAACATGAAAGCTAATATGCTGACATGAAAAATGATACATGAAAGCTAGTAGCGACCAATTAGCATTAGACTGCTCCAGTAGGCCAGTAATACTGGCAGTTCTGGTCTAACCCTACCTATTGCTCACCGTCAAGCCAAGCCATCTCCGCACGATTGATTTTCTCTCTGCAGGATGTGAGTGGACCTGTAAATAATGCATTTAGGTGAAGGGACAGTGCATTGGAGCTACACAGCGATAAATAGATCAAAAGGCCAAACCTCGACAGCACTCCAGCTCAAGGTTTCTCCCTGCCATTCACAGCACGTTCGTCCACTCTCTTATATCTCAGTGGCGATGAGCTGCGCCTACTGTATGCAGGATTCTTTTCTAATATACATACACACCATAAATAATGCATAAGATGGAACATACATTGCAATGGAGTCAGTTGAGTGAGTGGAAGCACGACGTAAGTGACCAGTGATTGAAACCACAAGGAAGGTGTTTCCAATTAAGTGACCAGTGTGTGGAAGAACAAGGTGGGTGTTTGTAATAAATTGGCCAGTGAGTGAAAGTACAAGGTGTATGCATTTAGTAAAGTGGCCATTGTATGCATGTACATGTGTATAGTACATTTTTTGCATGTGTGTATATATGTGGCGTGTGTGTATATATATATGTGTGTGTGTGTGTGTGTGTGTGTGTGTGTGTGTAATAAGGGTCTTCATTCACCATGTTTTATTCAACCTGTACATCTGAAGCTCTTCTAGACACGGTCCCTCAACTGTGCTGTAGCATTGATTTCATTCATTCTGTAAAAAAGGCTTAGAGAAAATACACAGGAACATTCAGATAACGTATTCAGTGCTCCATAAACCCCTTCTTTCATTGATCCGCAGCTTTCAGACTGAAACCATGCCCCAGGGAGGGGCAGGAGCGAGGCGGCGCGAGGAATAAAAACAGAATAGCGCTTCACGCCTCCGCAGAATGAGACTGATGCTTCATATTGTCCTGTTATTCTTCCAAGCATTTAGGCAGGGGGTCTTACTTATCCTGCGAGAAACGCAAAATCTGATGAAACAGCCAACAGTACCTTCTGCATGTGTGAACATAATGGTTTGATCACACTCTCTAGCTGGCTGATATTAGCTAAGACATGTTCTGGAGATAATTATTTCACCAATATGATACAAAAGATTACTTTTCATAATTTAACCAACTATTAGGACACAACTGAAATGGAAAAAAAAATCAGTTTGTCTTATTTGACCTAAAACATTCATATTAAATGTTTCAATCAAACTATGTACAACTATTTACAGTGTGTTCCAGTGGGATCATAAGTTCTAGATGGAGGCCAGTGTGGGCCAGGGCCCCTGTATAATTGCTCCTGGCCCCTGTTATGGCCCCTGCACTAACTGCACTAGTGATTTAAATAAAAATTTCTTATCGCGACATGCGGTGGCTCGAAGAACAGAACTAACGCTATGTGTGTTCTAGACAGACAGCTTAAAGTGCCACACACACGCGCTGTTATCTAGAACAGTGGTTCCCAACCTTTTTTCCTTGAAGCCCCCCATGCCTGTGTCCAAGACAAGCCAGGACCCCCAACTCCTACCCCCGTAGACGCCCAAAAAGAATAAAATGATTAATTACAAACTTTTATTTGCAAAAAATAAACAGTGGTTGTAGGTTTTTGCTCTTATACTCTTATACACACACACTTTTACGTTTCTCTCTTTAAGAATTTATTGTGTACTATTATAATTTTGGTAAACTCAATTCAGACAAAACTCTGCGCACCCCCTGTGATGTCTAACACCCCCTTAAGGGGGGCCCGGACCCCAGGTTGGGAACCACTGATCTAGAGCATGAAGACCAGCAGTGTGGATTGTAAAATTTGGTTGTAAAAGCTAACAGCTGGATCCCTAAATGGACTAACGTATAAAATAAAATATGTCAATAAAATATTGACCTGTTTTGCCTTTATATGTGCCCCCCTGAAAACACACTGGCTCCACTGGCCATTTTGGTCTAGAACCGTCACTGGGTGGAATTTATTTATACCCCATACACACACACACCCCTTCTGCCCACCACCACCACCCACACAACCCTCCACCTCACTCACACACAGCCCAGTCTGACTGACTGGACACACATTTGGATGCAGAGTGTAAACATGTGGACCGAAATCCGATCAGAAAACAATCCGTTTGCGTTAAAATGATTAAGTGTTGTTATCAAGTAAACAGTTTTAATGAACAGCATAAACCAGTTACGTCATTCTTAAGGAAACGCTCCTCCCAGGAGCCACTGATGCTAACAGCGACTGGTTAAAAGGACTGTTGTTCCAGGAACAACAAAAAGTCCACTGATCAAGAAACATGTTCTACTTGTTGAAATCATGAACTTAATGGTGGTTATTGATTCTTCATCCTTCTCTGTAGCTCCTTGTCCATGTGTGATGTAAACTGTCCTCCAAAAACACTGATCTGACTCAGAGGAAGTGAGGAAGTCTCTCAGCAGAGTTGATTTTTCCCTCCGTCAGACAAAACAAAGCGAGTCGTCTCTTTGCTTTGCTCCTTCTCTCGGATCTGTCTACAAATCAGCCCGGGTTTGTCAGACACGTCTGCTTCCTGTCAGCCCTTTTGCAGGCTGTTTTCTTCTTCATCTGAGGGCTTCTTTAGACTGCTTCAGACACACCCCTTGAAATATAGGTCTTGCTGCTCTGTTGGGGTGTGTTTGACAGCGTGTGCCCGTGTTTGTATTCATACGCTTTCTAACAAGAGATAAAACTGTTCACTCTTTTTTGAAGTTTAGGATTAAGCTTAGAAAAGCGTTTAACTCGATAGGTATGCATTCATATGCACCTAATTATATCATATTGTATATTATATAAATCTCCTTACATTGTAAAAAAAAAAAACTGTGTGTGTGTGTGTGTGTGTGTGTGTGTGTGTGTGTGTGTGTGTGTGTGGGCTCAGAGGGCAGACGGAACAAGGGCGCTGGCACTTCTCCGACTACTTTATTAATCAATCAACCAACTTAGCAAATTCATCTAATTAACTACTAATT
Organism: Brachypetersius gabonensis; assembly: GCA_037577145.1. Classification (NCBI taxonomy): domain Eukaryota; kingdom Metazoa; phylum Chordata; class Actinopteri; order Characiformes; family Alestidae; genus Brachypetersius; species Brachypetersius gabonensis. The sequence goes on along the minus strand of JBBJLR010000042.1, from coordinate 25,488,977 downwards.
ATGCATCTGGGCATTTTGCCACCACACATTCACTTCTTGACCCCGAATCCAAGTCACGTAGCGCTGACTGCAAGAAGAGGCTGCACACTTCAGTCTCTCGATCTTACATACACACACACACACACACAACCAAGCTCCAGTAGCCCTACCAGTGTGAGGTTTTGGTCCAGCTCTTCAATGGTGAGTCCAGCAGTGAAGGCCTCATCCTCTGGATCAGTCTCACAATGATGCTGCAAGGGGTTCTTTGGGCCCTCCTGCCAGTTTTGTTTGCGGTCCAGTGCAGTACGCCAGGCCCTCTGAATTCTAAGAAAATGAACAAGAATCTGAATTTTGATCGGCTCCTTAACGCCTCAGCCTATTAACCCTGTTAACACCTCATCGGTGGTCCAACCTCAGTGTTTGTGCCAGCATTTAAAAGTAGAACAATACAGTCCAGTGCAAAAATGGTTCAATGCAGCACCAAAAACAACCATTTTTTTTTTAAATAGCCAAAGACTTTAAAAGAAAGCAATAGCGTCTTATTACAACATGCTGAGTCGGCTTTTGGTATAAAATAAAAAATGAATAAAAATCCCTTGTTTTCATAGTTTAATCCACCTGATTTGATCTCCAGTGCTGCTGTTGTTTACCTCTTCTTCTGCTTGACCTCCTCCAGCCCTCCTGGTGTTATTATTGCTGTGATCTCTTAGGATAATTCGCTCAGGCGTGTTTCTCCTGTCCTCGCCTCTATCGATCCCGGCCTGACGCTGATGTAATTTAAGCCCTTGATTGGGTTTTTGCTGCTGGATTAGGGTTCACCGGCAGGTGAGCAGTCCGCGTCGACATCTGAGCCTGGAAGGCCGTGTTTGAGTTGGGGACAAAACAAACACGTCGCTTCTGAACCTGCGCACGACCGGCCATAATTGAATTTGTCCGGCGGCTGCTCAGTGCAGTCGATATGAATCACTTTCTCGGGGTTCCATAAGGTCGCTCAGGTCGGAGGCAGGAGGAGGCAGATGGATTTCCTCTGTTCTTTTTTCTTTCCATGAACGGTGTATTACACAGGATGCTCATGGTGCAATTAATGTATTATCGATTCAAGATAAACAGATTTCGCTGCTAGGCAGCTTGCGGACTGAGGTCAGACATAGAGAGGTGCTTCTGTTTTGTAGTTGTGCTTTACAAACTGTTCGCTGTATAACACACTATTTAGAGTTATTTTTGAAAGAATAAGCCTATTTTGATCTTTGCTAAGTTAATAATAACTTAGTTAACAGGCCAAAAGTGGTACATGCTGCAATATGGGCTCAGTTCCACATAAATGCCACTAACGTTACACTCAAAAAGACCATTGTATTTTTAGAATCAGCCTTCACAGTCAAGAATTTGTTTCATTTAATTTATACAATATGCAGAAAATGGTATTTGTGGCATCGAGGTGATTCAGAGCAAAATATAAAGATATGATGGGTCGGTTCAGACATTTGCACAGTATTGTACTTCACAGCTAAAAAAGGGCAGTGAACTGTGTCATAATTGGGTGATCATTTACAAATAACTTCCCCCTGAATGCTGCATGCATTGGTAATACAAAAGGACATTTTACATAAAGATTTGGGCCTTCAATGTATGTCAGCCCATATGAAAAAGAAATACATAAAACGTCTAAAAGTCTTATACCAAACCTTTACTGCCAGAAACAAATCTTATGTGGCCTCTCATTTTCCTAATGTATGAATAAAGCGTACATCTACAATGCTTATATGTTGCTAATATGTTGCAAAACTTTATGTTTCATGTTGTATGCATTTAATATGCATTTTACATGCAGTGTGACTTCCGTATAAACTACATATGATGTTCTAATACAGCATATTTAAACACTGTAAATTTTATGTATATCATTTCCACGTGGGAGTACTGGCTGCTGCCCCCCTCTACAATGCCCCCCTGTGGTAAGGTCAGGTAAAACACTATAACACTCACACTATGGCCTTGCTCTCCCACACCAGCTGCTGTTCCCGGCGACGTGGACTGTTATCGTCCCCTTCAGTCCGCTGATGGCGGTTCCTATGACAACAGACGGCAGACAGGACAGGGCATGGGGTGCGGCGCATTGTGAAGTTGAGATTAAAAAGCCGTTTGAGGGGAAAAGGAACGAAACGCTGTGGCTTGAATCCAAAGTGAGCGATTTCAAGCTGCAGGTTTGGAGATGTGCTTAAACGTGAAACGTCACCTCACGCTAATCTTTTTATAACAGAATACAAAAACAAATTCCCAGACAGCTCACCCACCTCTCCATCCTGGACCCTCCCGGTCCTCCACCGCTGTGGTTGCAGAAGCGATGATACTTGCGTCCTTCCTCCTAAGAAAGAAAAAATAAAACAGAAGTTTCAACAAACCAAGAGTCAAACATTCTCCTACAAAAACTCACATTTTAATACAGACGGGTGGCTTAGTCCACATCCGGTATAACAAATGACAAGCCAAAGGAATCAGTGTGAACACTGGGGTGAACAGGTACAAAATACTCTAGAACAATGTGTGATGGGAGAGAGCGTTCTAGAACACTGAAACATTGCGAAAACATTCTTAAAGAACGCATGCATAGAACATTGCAAATGTGAGAACCATGAAGGAAAACATTTAGGACTAATGAACCTGAGAGAACTCTAGAATGGAGTGAGGAAAAGAAAACAGTGGGAATGGAGGAGAACATTCCAGAATAATGTGAAAGTAAGAGAATGCTGCACAACGGCAGGAATGGAGGAGAAAGTTCAAGAACACTGAGAAGGAGGGAGAATGTTTCAAGTCATGAAAATGGAGAAGCACAATGTAGAACATTGTAAAGGTGGACCAAGAGCAGTGTGAATGGTTGGAAAATATTCTAGAATGTTTGACGAATATTGATGAAATTATTCTAGAACTAGGGTAGATCATTCAAGAGCATTTTGAATATTGGAGAACATGCCACAACAAATGTAGGAAAACATTCTAGAACATTAAGAGGGAGAATGTTTTAGGACATGAATGGATGAGAACAGTCTGAATCTGGAAGAACACTCAACAAAAGTGGATTTTTTTGCAGTGATTGTGATTCCATTCAATATTTTAAAGGGCCCATATCATGACTTTTCTGGAATTAAAAAAGATTTAGGTCTGTAAATATTGTTTCAAATGGTATGTTTACTCCACACGGTCCATATATGGAAGTTTTTGTGATGTCAGAAAACCAAAACATTTCAATATATCGCTTTATTCTGGCCACAAGAGTTTAGGCCCTCCCGTTCATGCACCAGTTCAACATCACCTTTAATGGTTAAAAATTTGACTTCTGGTGCATTCCATGAAGATCTCAATTCATCAGAACACCCTTTAACTTACCTGGAGCTGTGATTGGTCACCCTGTCAGAAACACTGGGACTGGTTAGAGGTTCACTTGCATGTTGCAGCCTCAGAGTAGCAGAGACTGATATTGCTACTGTGATTATCAAACAATATATTGTGCAGCATCAACACCAATTAAAGAACTGCATGTCCATTTAGGAACCACCATGGGTTGTAAAGGTGCAACCAAATATGAAATTGACTGCATTTTCTTCAAAGAAATGAAAACACATTCAGGTCTCCTTCTGCATAATATTAAATCGCTGAGAGTCCATCCATCTCTCTGTGTGCCAAATGAGGTGCCAACAGGTAGTAAAGCTCTCTATAAATCGGCTGCCTGGCGCCGCAGACGGACCGGGCTGCTCCCAAACACAGCAGCCGGCTGTCAGCGGGCACTGCCAAACCTGTGATTTGTAGACTTGAGTCTCTGTGCTCAGTCGGTTTAGCACTCGGCTCATCTCGGCTCCAGCAGTAATGAGTTCTGGAGAATGACATGAGCAACTTTTGGAAGCGGATGAAGCGCGGTTTGATTGGGTTTGGGCAGCTGAAGCGGGCAGTTTGCAGGCCGATGTCCGATCTATAAGTCCAAACGTTTGTAGGCATCTGGCACCTGCTCCTCTAGTGTTTCTTCTGAAATCAAGGTAATCAATAAAGGGAGTTTGCTCGCTTTGGTGCTGTATGAGCCTCCACTCTTCGGGGATGACTTCATACCAGATGTTGGAACATCGCTGTGAGGATTTTATTGCATCGAGCCACGGGAGCAGTAGAGCGGTCAGATTTTGGAGAATGTAGTTCCACTGCCCTACAGCCCAATGCTGGCTTTGCACCCCTCCAGCTGAAGCTCAGTGCTCGGAATAGTGACATTAGGCAGCTCCAGAGGGCCACCATAAAGGAATAAATTGGTTAAAAAATCACATTTTCCACTCAGCCTAGTGATGCACCAACAAATTTGTCCAAAAAGTCCAAGTTTAGCTTCTTTAGGTCAGAACTGGAGCCACAAGGCTAACGTCACAAATGCTAGAAGTCAATAGTCACCCAAATCTTGTCATCTCCAAAACTTCTCTGGACCCTAAAACTACATATAACTCATAGTAAGTCATACTGTGTTCTAAACCACGTCCACTAGTCTAATCCACCTTAATGAACACCCCCCCCCCACCCACCCACCCCACCCCCACCCCCGGTCTGCCCCTGAATGCAGTAGGTTGACAGACTTTTTGGTGAAGTCTTTTCATGGAAACAATTTGGGTGACAACTGACTTCTAGTGTCAGCCACATAGCTCCAGTTCTAAAATAAAGAAGCAACATTTGGACTCCAAACACGTCTTGGGTGGTTCATCTAAGAACAGTGCAGGACTGGCCATCGGGCATACGGTGGGCCGATGGTACATTTGGGCCGGTCAGGTAAATTTAGGGTGGCGCAGAATCCTGTCAGCACCCCTTCCCCCAAAAGATCGATATCAAGAGGGACACTGGCGCGTATTCCTGTTTGCACCGGCCCCTGGGTGGGCCAATCTCAAAATGACTGGTAAGATTTTTTGTCCCAGTCCAGCCCTGTCTACGAAGAGCTGAATTCACTAATTGGAAGGTTGTCTGGATACTTTAGACATATAATGTAAAGCGTTTGAAAACTGCTTGTTCTGAAAGGCAACAACAAAAAGGGTCCATTAAACAGTCTACACTCTGGAAACCGTTGCTAGGTTACGTGAGAACATGGTGGAGTGATATTCAAAAAATATACAGTTCTGTGCAAAAATCTTGAGTCATCCCTCGTTTCTTCATTTTATGCTTCCAAGGATCCAGACTTCCTTGTATTTTTAACATAGACTTGCAGAACAGTTCTCACCTTCACACGCAACAAATCACATCTAACTGAAGTCCTGAACCAGTGAAGAACCAGGAGCAGATGATTCCAGATCATCAGGCGGTGATCAGTATACCGGTGGTGCTGAATGCTGAGTGTCTGGAACTCCTTTATCTAGGCTCCTTGTATCAGTCGAGACTTTTCAGCCTGACACAGTAAAACATTTGTTCCTGCTTCTTTGATTTAATCTACTCAATATGCCACAGATAACAGTTAGAAATCTTTAGAAAATGTTGGCGACTCAGTCAGACACACTATTAGATCTGAACGAACTGCTCTAATCTTGTTTAAACAGGTCAGAGAACACCTCTGACCTCGTCCATCACACGTCCCAGATGCATGCAGGTTATTCTGAGCCTAATCTTTCCTCCAAGTCTCCACGGAGCATCTTACAGTGCCTGAACACGCTGACATTGATCGAATGTCAACACCCAACCCAGCCCCCCACCCCCTGTTCCCAGGGCACAGGGAGTAACAGATGTAAAAACAAGTAGGAGGAGTGTGTATGAGTGTGAGAGAGTGAGTTGGGCTTGATTAATAACTTTAGAGAGGATGTTTATGCGAGTTTCACAGATGGGGCTGCAGGGGCCACTAATGGGAATAATAAATCTATTTCTTTTTTAATAAAGTGCTTAATAAGTAAGGGTGGGGAGAAAAAGGCTTGTGCTGGAATGGACGGCTTTAACAAGGACTGGATGGAGAGAATCAGCACACACACACACACAAACCAGCACTTGCTCAGAGATTCGCTTGACGAATTATTAGAAATAATTATCCATTCAAGGCCGATCTCTTTTCAACAGTGAAGGAGGAGAGTGAGCGTTCATTCATTAGGTCAGAAAGAGAAGGCCGTGCCGTATAAAAGACCAAAGGGCTGCTGATCAGACAGCAGCAATTTAGGGAGTCATCAAGTCTGGCCACTTTATTGTAAACACAAACCATGAAGCTTTAATTGATCAGAGACACCATATGGATGCACTTTGTAGGCTCACAGTTATAAAGTTTGGTCCATCTAGTCTGTTGGTGGAAAGGGCCCACCTTCATACCCCTAATTAGCTCTTATTTCAGTGGTGGATCATTCTAGCTGCACTATACAGGAAATTCAGTGGGCTGGGGCAGGTGTGCATTTAAAATGGTGCATTAACTCTTAGAACGTGAGCAGCATGGATCCATGCCAGAAGCACAACAAGTAGATAATTATCATCATATGGTTCCTGTGTTACGTAGAAAAAAAATTATTGTCATTTAAAAAACATGGAAGAATAATAACCGCAACTGGGGTTTGCAAATGCCCATAAAGAACAAAAATGAACTTTCAGGATAGTCTCCACCCACAAACGGGACAGAGAAAGGGGGTCCAGAGCGCGGCCAAGCTGCGGTACGCCAAGAGAAAGAGCAACAAATAGCTAGAGTGTAGGAGAGCAAACACCAGTTTTATACTGTTTAAATACTTTATATTTGTTGAAATCAGATTTTACTAATACACTAAGGGTTGAGTTCTAAAGGTTGAGCCAATGTCACACCAGACAGCTGCTGTTAGCGTTGCATTGTGAAATGGGCAGAAGAATATGGGCAAAAAGCTGGACTGATCCACATGATTAGTCAGCTGTACTGATACAAGGGCAACATTACTGTAAACATGTGAAAAATCCTTTTAGCAGGCTAAAGTCAGCACTGTTTTGGCTCTGCCCACCATCACACTAAATTGCGTCATGTAAACAAAGAGAGAAAATGGCCTGTTTGCTCGTAAGTCAAGTCAAGTAGGTTTACTGTCATTTCAACTACAGTGAGCCTCGAAACTATTCATACTCCAGGCAAATTTTCACTTAAAGTTGATTTTATTCAACCAGCAAGTCAAATTTAGACGGGAAATGACATAGGTGTATG
>JBBJLR010000042.1:25464412-25481760 GCA_037577145.1 Brachypetersius gabonensis | reverse complement strand
CACACACACACACACACACACACACACACACACACACACACACACACACACACACACACACACACACACTCTCAGAAGGCCAAAATAATTTAGCAGTATGTGAGGGTTGTGATTTGGTCTACATATGATATGGATGTGTGAGTAGATGTGCGGCTTCTCTCTCTCTCTCTTTAGCGTGGGGTCACAGACGAGGACACTGTGTCAGCTCATGCCAGATGTTACTGATGTCCCTTGAGAGTGAGAGCTGAGCACAGTGGTGTGCACAAAGTGTGTGTGTGTGTGTGTGTGTGTGTGCTCGCATTTAGAGTCAACTCGTGCCTCAGGAGGGTGTTGTGATAGAACATACATGGGACAGTTATCTCGTTTGGAAGGAGTCATGGCCACACGTGTGCACACGCCCACGTCTGCAGGAGCCCTTTAATCCACGTTAACATTCCTCACCTGACGATGAAGCATTATCAACCAACAGCCGACCCCAGATAGAACCTGAAGACTGTCTGGACACCTAACACACCATTCAACACCACAGTTCTCTGTGCTTGCTGAACAAAACCAAGCTTTAATGCCAAAAATGACCTGCGCCAATACTATGAGCAATTTTTACTTTTCTGATACTTCAAACCACTGCATTAACAAAAAATGTTTATTTGTTTACATGTATTCATTTCCAATCGCTTATTTATGACATATCTGTCACTACAATGCAACAAGTACATATTTAATGTTTAAAGTTTCAAATTGGTGCAGCAACACAAACAGACCCACCAGAAACAAATCAGCTTAAAAGCTACTAAACACTTCAAACAATTACGACAGAGTGGGAAACTGTTCGCAACCCAGCATTTCTGATTCACGGCATGTCGATGCGGTCATTTGAACGTCAGATACCATACATAAGAGGGACCATAAACATAAAGTAAAGCCCTGTGAGGCAGTGACCACTCATAAGAAAGTGTAAAAGCTGCTAATAAATAGAAAGTTAATGCTAATGTGACACTAATCAAATAAACAAACAAAGAGATTGAAGCACTGACCCACTTCAGTAGACAGAAGTGGCTAATAAGGTCCAGATGTGTGTGTGTGGGGTGAGTGTCCACAGATGGCCTTGCATATCTGGGATGTATCACAGCACTGCACAGTGATTCCCGACTGTGTGTGTGTATGTGAGGAAATTCTCTCTTTGTACAATGCCTGAACAACTCGGCTCTTGGTGGATGTCCAGCGGCCGGTCGCCCCCCGCCATTTAATGCAATACATTAGGAATATTAGCTGATATTCGGTCACAAAGCAAATGCAATAACAGCAGATTAATCAAGTACACACACTCACAAACACACACACACACATTTGTGCAAACATGTCCATCTGTATGCTGGTCACTGTGACACTCGCCCCGATGCCGTGGCGATAGCCTGCAGCTTGAGGTCAGTCATCATATAAAAGGTACATTGAAGTTCCTCGTAAAACATAAAGGCCAGAAAAAAAACAAAACAATAAACGAGCAAAAGAGCGAGCGACGAGAGAGGGTATAAAGAGGGAGCAGGGGATTAAATGAACTGGAAGAAAAAAAATAAAAAGAGATGTGCTCTCTCCATTTCATAAATAACTCTGCAATTACACAAACACCACCCGCAACTAATTACTTAATTGGAGCAGGCCTTTAAAATAAAAATTAGGTCATTGGAGTCCAGATTTACACACCATGACCTCCCTGCTGCCACTCTGGGCCTCCACATGCTAAATCCACAGTATTGGCAAACGCTGACTTTCCCTCGTCGTGTCATTCTCGTTATTCATTATCGTATCAGTCCAGAGCAGAGCCTCTATGGCCCGGGCCGAGTCGAGCCGATCAGTGCCCGCGTCGTCCCGCCAGTTTAGCTAATGAAGAGTAGTGGCCCCGTGACCTTCGTCCACGTACAATAAAACAGAATGGCTTTAAACTTTAGTGCTGTGGGCCACAGGCAGAATGCACCGAGGAGAAGAACCAGCACTCATTCTCTACTGAACAGCAGAAATATCCACTTAGATGTTTTAACTTGGACACTCACGGTTTAAGCCACGTATGCTCTACATTCTGGAGAAATGGTTTGGCCAAATCTTACAATGAAACTGGCAGTAAATAAGCAAAAGTAAATGTGCAACTTAATGAGTTTAAAAAAAAACTTGATGATGCTTTACAGATCTTGATTAAATTACTTATTTTCTAGACAAGAATATGAAAAAAATTCTTTTTTTGTATGTACATCTATCAAAAATATGTTTTGAGACACAACAAAAAATAAAAATGTATAAATATATTTGAAATAAACTTTTTCAATCAAATCAAAGGCAGCATAAAATATACATACTGTTTATACACACACACACATTAAGTCAAAAAGTATTATATTATCAAATTCATCACTAAAGCCAAATTAAAAGCACCTTACTACTTTCAAACTCTTAATACTTTACACTCCCTGCTGAAGAGGGTTCTTTATACAAAGCCATGTAAGAACATTTTGGGTTACCTAAAGAAAGTTTTATTGACCGGTTCCTTCGCAAAGCATTTCTGCAAAAGACTATGTGTGAATGTGAACTACCTTTTAAAAGTTTTTAAAACCACATATTGTTCGGACCGTTCAGTTGGTTAGAACCTCTACGTTGAAGGGTGATCATTTTAAAGTTTCTTAGTACTAACGTATCTCTATCAAGCAAAAGGGTTCTTCTCTGGCACACCTCAGAGAACTCTGTGGTTCTTTAGTAAAGAGAAAAAAAGAGAAGTAAAAAAACTAAACAAAAAAACAAAACAGAAAATAGTACAAAATTGAGAGGTTGTTCATAAAATGCAATATTAGACATTTTATGCTTTAAATAACAACCCACTTTTTAATAAAAACAGTAACTGTCTGCCTGAAAACACTCAGAAAAAAGTTCCCGAAAAGCTGTGCGGCCGCTGGGCTGGGTCCACAACATGCTGTCTGGCAGCGCCGCGAGGTTAAAAGTGCAATAAGAGAAGCAGCTCAAGCCAGAGACTCACTGAGTGACATTAAACATGTGGTCGCTATGGTAACCCGCTGGTTGCCCAGACTGGCCACAGAGTGACCCTTCACCCTCAGCGTGTCCCAAACGGCACCCTATCACAGAGACCTTGCACTGCTGCCGGCCTACCAAAGTGTGTGTGTGTGTGTTTGTTTAGGACCACCAGTCCCTTCTTGATGAGGTGAGAATGAGCCCACCACCCACACACAACTCTTAACACCCTGCCCTGAGGGACTTATCACACACCACACACACACGCTAAAATACCCTCTCACGATATGGGGAGACACATACCCAGCCTAAAAACCTTATTGCCTCGATGGTAAATGGCTTCACACAGACACACACAACCCCCCCACCCCCCGAGCCCACAGTCACACTATAGCTTCTCACATTGCTGTTTATGCCAGGGTCATTTTTCAGCTTTTGTCTGGTAAAACATTAACCGCTCAAAGCAGTGTCAATAATACTAAAAAAAAAAATTAACCCCTTAGAAGTACACGCAAAACGGTCAGGACTCTCCTAATTTAGCCACTTTAAGGTGCCACAAGTTCTCACACACGGAATGTATAATCTCCATAAAAAACACTGACTAATGGAAAGGGTTCTGGATGCCACACCCGTGGGTTAGGGTGGGTTTAAACCAGCATTCGGCTGTGGAGTCTCTGGAGTGAAGGACCCTTTGGGCTGTTTACCATTTCATCCTCTTACAGTTACACAAGTATCAGTTACACAAGTATCAAAATATCACACTGATTTTTTCTGTGTACCAAGTTAATAATTTTTCGTGGAAATACTCGCACATGCGCGGAAAGGCAGATATCCCATCATTTTGTGCGCTTTTGTGACGTCCGGGTATCGTCCGCCACGCCCCCTCCTACTCTCATGCTGGGTTGCTAGGCACCACACCCTAACATAAACCCTGCAGAGAATGAGGGAGCATGGCAGGACTGGCTTCCATGAGCCTTTGCGGCTAATGTGTGCTTCTGTGTGATTTGTGTGGCTGAGCCCGTCTCGCCAGTCACCCTCCTCCAGAGTGATAGCTTCTGGAGTATTGTGAGGGCAACTCGAGAGCAAACATCTGTGTTCAAAGCTGTAAAAGTTGAAAATGAATGATGTTTTGGTTGAAGAACAGTGTGTTATTGTGTTCCCTCTCACACTAGCCAAGGTATTTACGTTCTAGCGCTGTTGGTGCTCAGTGCAAACTGTGCAATAGGAATGTGCATTTTTCTCCACCATATCTTCAAGGTTAATTAATTTAAAATGAAATTGAAGTGTTTTGGAAACATGTGTGGTGGCATATTTTGGGTTTACACTATAAAAACAGGCTTTTTCAAGCTTTTTTTAAAACCAAAACACAACAACGTGTTTTCTCACTATACGCGGGTGCTCAATGGATCACACGTAAAAACCAGAAAGTACAGCTTAGAACAAGCGTACCTTTAGAAACAATTTTAACGTAAACTAGTAAACCAGCAGCAATATTTAGGTCACAATTCATTATACTTGGATCATGACTCAAAATGACAAAAAAATAGTGAAATATTGTATTAAATGTGCCGCTGTGGATTCAATAGTTTATTCATTTTTATTTTATTAATACTTTATTACTTAGACATGTTAAAGAAAATTAATCACATCATAATTAAAAGACAAAATATTTCTGTAAAAAGGAATAAATATTCTGTTTTTTGATTATGGTAATGTAGGTAAGGTAATTTTAACCAATAATGTTTAACCAATAATGATCTTCTCTCATACACTTACATCAAGGACGGAGTGTGTGACGGTTTCTGTGCAGACACCCATATAGTGCACAATTATTTATTGTCATCTATCTCAACTTTTGCATTTCTCTGCATGTTTTGCACACTTAAAAACAGCTGCTAATAGAATACAGCATGTTACAATATGGGATTCACTCGCACTAGTACTGTTACTCCTCCTATTACTGCACTGTATGCTGTACTATATGTGGTCCTGGAGGAATGTTGTGATCCTGGAGGAATGCTGAGGTTTCATTTCACAGTATTTCGTATATGGTTAAACACATACATAACTTGTTGCCTGTGACCTTTTTAATTTATTTAAGTGCATTAGACAGCATAACTAACATGGCATTAATTCAATAAGCGCACCCAATACATTACATTTTGTCCTATATTGTGACAGTGTAAAGTCACGCCCCTCTTGATTCTTATCCTTTGCTAGACACCAGACCATTTTGTTGTATGTGGAGGGAACACTGCACCACAGTGTCTGTGGAATAGAATGGGAGGAAAGTGAGTGGGAGGAGGGAGAGTGGGTGGGTAAGGGGGAGGGGGGTGTTTGGGGGAGAGGGTATTGGCAAGCTGTACTGGGGCGGGGCACTTAATCACCCACCATGTCTTTTCAAAAAAGAGGGGAGGGTTGGGTTTAACTTTAAATTTGCTATGATGAAAAATCAATAAAAAGGTAATTGCTTGGCTTATCACCGGGCGGGGGAACAAATTGGGCGGAGAGGGGGCTGGCGTCCGCGTGGATTTGGCTGTGGCACGATGCGTTTTCTCTTTTTTTTTTTTCTCTCACTCCCTTCTTCTGGGTTCAGTGGGCCAGGCGGCGGGAAAAGGTCTCCGCGTGATAATTAAATCTTCTCGCACTGATTTTCCGCCAAATTTATTTCCCTTGGGTCCACAACTCTGATTCGCTGCTTATAGGCCAGGCATAACTAATCACTTCAGTGTGTGACTGTGCGTGCGTGTGTGTGCGCGCGCACGTGTGTATGTATGAGGAAGGGACAGTGGATCAGAGCACAGAATTGAACACTTAAACATCTTAACTTATTCCAGTAACAATGTGTGCTAAAAGGCTGTGATTGGCTGAGGCCGTTACCTGCCGTTAGGGTCATCGTGGTTACGGAGGCCGGTCCACTAGCTGGATGATGATAACACACCCGCCGCCCCCGACTCTCAGGCTAATGACTGAGGACGTCGCCACTTGTGGGGAACAGGAAATCGATGCCACCAGATTTCTAATAAATAACAAATCACTGAGGATGTTTTCTGCTTTTCAGCACAAAGGTGATGCAAAGCAGTGCCGAAATGTGATGTAAGCTGGGCTGTTACTGGCTAATTGCAGGGACGGCAGCACCAAGTCACTTTTACCTCATTTCTGCTCCGGTGTATCTGACATGAATAAGGTTTACAGGTTTCTCAGGTCTTTTTAACTCCAATTAGAGTTGCACAATGTTAACAAAATATCAGTATTGCAATTTTACTGCTACATGTTGTGACTGCGATACTTTTTCTGGACTGTAAATATTGTTCAAATGGTACATTCACTCGCCGACATTCATACAGGCCATATCGGAAAAAAGAGCTACAAAAACAGCACGGTAAATCATAGTTTTGTGATCTCCTTATTCTGGCTACAGTAGTTTAGCACTGCCCTTTCATTCACTGACACCTTTAATGGTTAAAAATTAAGACTTCTCACACACGCACGCACGCACGCACGCACGCACGCACTCACGCACGCACGCACGCACGCACGCACGCACGCACACGCACACACACACACACACACACACACACACAAACTATGCACAAATATTTACAATCACAAATAAGTCTTTTCCAGGAATGAATTTATGTGCAGTTCCTCACGCGTTTACCTCCCACCACACTCTCTCCTTTTGCCCAGCCATAGACTTGGATGTTAAAACAACATAAAAAAAAATACATTTCTTACACGTCTTTGTGAAATCTCAAGTTTTTAATTGACCACTCTCTGTTAACAAAAATAAATAGCTGGTTTTGCACAGCACCAAAAATGAACCCTGACGTCTCGATCTGAGTCATTACTTCATTTAATACCTCCTAGACGACTCCTCTCACATCTGTCAGCTGTAATTAAAGCACATTACGGCTTCACCGGGGCTCCGTGTGGTCACTCTGGCTTCCTGCTGCTCACCATTAAGTGATGAGAGGGACACTGAGCCGTGATGTTTACCAGGTGGCGCGTTTCGTCGCCTGTCCTTCACGTGTGGATGGGACTGCTGGTAATTAAAACACAGAATGCAGAGCAGGGTGTGTGCTCCCCGGGCTGCAGGGTCGCTTGCCTGTAGCTTCTAATTTGTGCCCCATTTGTATTCATGACAGGGGCACGCTAAATATTTAACAGCAGTCCGGTCGGAGTTTGGGCTCGCAGGTCAAACCATTTGATTTCCAGGCCTCAGTGTCCGCTCTCGTCCGAGCAGCCGTCCGTCACGCCTCGCGCTCCTCTTTGTAATTAAAAAGGCGAGACGAGCTGTTACCACTGCAGATCGTATTGATCTAATTTTTATTACTGTTTTTTTATTTGTGTTTGTAAACAGTCATTTTTCCAAAGAGCAGGTCATTAGGCAAGTCTCATTAAAAGGGAGGAAACAAAGCGAAATGTCCCACGCAAAACGTTCCCAGATAAAATGAACAAGGAGCCATTAATTAACCAGACAGCATCCGCCTCGCTCTTGTTCGTCCTCAACAAATTGTTAATTCAAACACCACAAATGAATGGAAATACTGGCAAAGCCAACAACAAAGTTTCTAATTAAGGTTGCCGTGGAGAATTCAATTAAACTTGTGCCTGTTTTTAATTCAGACTATACATCTTGCTTAAGACAAATAGACCTGGGTGATTTCCTTAATCCTCCCTAATCCCTCTTTATCTTTCTGGGTATGTGGATACCCATGTGGATATCTCCTATAGATATATATATATATATATCCTAGCATGTTTCAGTGAGTTAAGAGTGGGTTTGGTGAGAATGGAGAAACTTGAGTCAGAAAGAAAGTTAATTGTTGTGGTTGTGCCACCTGACAGTGGAAACGTTGTTCTATCAGACTTTTGAGAAGCTTTTGATCCTAAAACTACACGCATTCATGGTGGACACATGCAGGGTGTCACGAGGCAAAATAGTTCAGAAAGAAAATGGATTTAGTTCAGATTCGCCACAATTTTACCATCATCATTATCCCTATAAACACAGAGACATAAGCTGGATAGATAAACGGATAGACAGGAAGACAGACAAACAGACAGAGGGATAGAGAGATAGATGGAGAGACAGATGAATGCTGTTTGGGGGATGTGCTTTAGCATGAAGAACCTTGTGATTGACAACAGAGCTTGTTAGAGAAAGTCGAGGTGTTAATAGATACAGGGGGTGGGAGGGGAGGGTTAGTGTGCGTGCGTGTGTGTGTGTGTTGGCAGACAGCAAATCCCATGTGAATATTTAATGGCCGGATAATTCTGGAACACAGGCACACACAGACAGTTACACACCCGCACCCGTGACCTGCCCGACACACAGCGTAATTAAGAAACAGTTTTCCTCTTTTCCGTGGCGAAAGAGCAGGACACCACGTATCCGCCTGCAACCGTACGGGTTAAAAGCTTTTATACGCCTCATTAAAATATATGATCTCCCTGCTCACCCAGTGATGGAGACAGATTACACCTCACTGCAGCCCTCGACAGCAATCCACAGCAGACCACTAACACACAGGCCCGAATACAGGAGAAACACACACACACACAATCACACAGCCCTCGACTCCAATCCACACCAGACCACTAACACACAGTCCTGAATACAGGAGAAACACACACAGTTTCACAGCAGTGAGTGTGAGAGTTTAGAGTGCTTTGATGGAAAAATCAGAGAGAGAGAGAGAGAAAGAAAGGAAGGACAGAGAAGGTGAGAGAGGGAGATAGGGAGAAAGAGAGAGGAGAGAGAGCAAGAGAAAGCAAGAGAAAGGTGGACTGTTAAGGGTTTGACACTGATTTCCATATCGATGCTGGAGTTGCTCCTCTGCTTGAGTCTCGCTGAGGGAAATGAAGCCACTTAATGAGCTTTGATCAGAAAAAGAACTGTTTCTAAATATCTAAAAATAAAAACGCCCAGGAGGCAGAAAAAAAAAACAAGCCGGGCTCCCACTCGAATTTGCACAAATTGTAAAATTATATGTGAAAAAGAGCGAAAGCGAAGCGGGGCGCCGATGAGTCAGGAATTACCCCGCGCTGGCCCAAGCCGGCTTTGAAACTAAATTCGCAAACGAGTTATTGATAAAAACCTGGAGAGAACAAAGAAAACGCAGCCCACCCAGAACAGCCTCCTGTCTTCGTGAGCTCTGATTCTGAAACAGCGCGTGGCCTCTGACAGTCGGGCCAGAACTGCTCTGCAGCTCCGACAGAGAGGAGTTGTGTTAAACGACGAGCAGGAGGTGAAGTATTGATCTTCGCTTGGAGGAGAGGCCTCCTCGACGAGAGCTGCTCTGGCATCTCCTCGCTCGCAGGAATCATATACCGCTTCGATCAGGCCGTCCGACAGAAATACTCCGTTCTCGGGGAGTGGGAGGGACCCCATCTCACCCCCTCCCACCCCACTCTCCGCTCATTTCCTTCATTTCCACAGTTCAGCCGGAACTTTCTTGTTGTGCTGAACTCTCCCAGCCCCTGAGGGATGAGTAGGCAGACCCTTCCCTGTGTCTCAATTTGGAAACTCGGTACTGCGTTCTTACTCAAAACACAGATATCTTCACTATCTAGAGCCTGGAGCACCGAAGCCGTGGACACGGCCAATGAATATTTTGTGGCCCTTTTATTGATTTTAAGGGCCAGTAACTACTGAAGCTAGCCAATTCAAGTTCACATTCCTAATTTTCCAATAATTGCTCAGAGATGAGTGACATGTTGTTAGTTGTCAAGAGTGAATTGTGAAATATGAATCATTTTCAAAAGGAGGTTCTTGTTTAAAAAAAAAAAAGATTGTATCATTTTTGCCAAATATTAAATTTGGTTATTATCGTGTAGTGGGGACACCACTCTAAACCATGGTCCTTGGACTAGACTCATAACGCAACATTCACCTACATCAGTAAACACTACTGTAAAGTGCTAAGCACGAATGCATTTTCAGCTTCACAACAATCTCAAACACATGGGTAATGCAGTCAAAGCACCTCAATAAAAAAAAACCAATGGGACACAGTCAGCCCTGGATCTGCCTCCCCAACGCCCAGATCTCAACATTATTGAAACAAATTGGTATAATCTGGACAGAGACCAGAACAAAAGGCAGCCAAGATCCAAAGAAGGGATTTGGAATGTCCTTCAAGAAGCCTGGAGAACAATTCCTGATGACACTTAAATAAATGACAGGAAAGCTTGTCAAAGAGAGTTCAGGCTAGGAACAATTATCATAACAGTTCAGAACAAACATAGACTTTAAAGCTGAACTATACAAAGCGTCTTTGTGTTCAAACTGTATTTACAAGCATATTTGCAAATGTTGCAGTAAATCTCTGTATTGACATACTGTCTCATTTTCCTACAAAAAAAACCCCCCAAAAGGTCACTCAAGACTTTTGCACAGTACTGTAGGTTGCTCTAGATAAAGGAACCCCTGGTCTGCTTGGGTTTGGGCACGCTGGTCCCAATCAGAACCAGATCAGGAGCCTTGAACAGACTCCCATTGCGGCTATTTCGCTCTTGAACGAAAGCGAGAGAGCGCAGGGTGTTAAGCCTTCCATCACTTGAGGAATGTGTTAGCTCATAAAACAAGGGAGAGATTTTGAGAAAAGAATAAAAAAGAGCACTGAGGGGAACAGGAGGAGGAAGGAGGAAGTCAATTGATTCCAAAAAGCGATATTATGACAGGGAACCCAGAAAGGCAGCCCGTAGCTATGCGCTTATTTAACACTTTGGCAATGTTTCCACTGATGGAGGAATAGAAGGATGGAGAGATCGAGGGATGGAGGGGGAGAGGTTGCAGTTATTCCAGAATTTCATACAAATTTTATGCTCAGTGTTAATTAAATTAAAATTAAAGTTTATTCTAATGAGCTTTACACAAATGGACTGAATATCAGAAAGAATACAGAAATCAGGAGGTCCAGTAGAGGGTCCAGAACCAGGTCTAGCACAAAGCCCAGCACCAGGTCTTTAAATTGGTCCAGGACCAAGTGCAGAACAGGGTCAAGCACTGGGTTCTGGACCAGGTGCTGGGCTCAATATCAAGGGCAGCACTGAGCCCAGTGCATCTGGGTCCAGCACAACGTATAGTATCAGGTCCAGTATGAGGTCCAGCATCAAGGCCAGCACTGGGCCCAGCATTGAGTCCAGCCCTAGGTCCAGGACCAGAGCCAGAAAAAGAAGAAGAAACTCTCTCATGTAAATCTGATGCCTATTGCATGTCCTTGCAGGCCAAAGCAAAATCATTTTCCTGCCAGTGAGCAGAACCAGAGCTTTCAAGGTTCTGCTGTGTTTTCGAGCACTATGTAAAAAATGCATGAAGCTTCTTGTCTTGTTTAACGCGCTGTGGTTCACTCCTTGTGGACGGCCACGCTTGTTCAGAACAGAATTTGGATCAATGAGCACTCTAAAGCACCGCTGATTTCTGTTTCTTGTTCAAAACGGTTGTTTGGGCAGAACAGACGGAGACCGCCAGAGACTTGCTGTATATGATGCCCTTGTGTATATGATATCCATTTACCTACAGAGATATTTTTTAATTCCTCATGATTGTAATTGTATTTAAACCTTGTACGTTCAGATCTATACATCGTCATAGAAATGTCGATCAGATTAGTCTCAACAGGACGACTGGACTGTCAAGTGGAGATGCTTTAATCAGATAAAGTCAACAAGCTAATGGAAAAAAACTTACACAGAAAAGACCCTAATAAACCTCTCTTATGTTTTACAGATCTCTCTCTGTGTGAATGGCTGAATGACTCAGCTCCACGCCTGTTTATATGATTCACTGAAATGCTGCAGGTTCTGCAGTTCAGTAGATTTAGAAGTGAGCTCATTACTAAATCTTTGCTGTATAAACTGTTGGTTTGGTTTTTATGAGCTGAAATTGCAGTCTGTTGTTTTTCCCACTAGAGGGTGAGCAGCAGAAGGTAAAAGCATCATTTGTTGGCCACCTTGTTAACAAAGACAAGCTCCAACATAGTGACTAATCCCATCTCTTCTACTCCATTTTCATTCAAAATCTAAAATTAGATCCTCGGTGAGTGAAATACAGAATGAACAAATATGATTTTAACAAAGCATGTGCATATATCATTCACACAGTCCAAAAGTGTATATATCATACATACATACATACAGCCACCTGGGGTATATATCGAATATACAGTCTAGTCCAGTGGTTCCCAAACTGGGGTTCCCAAAGATCGCAGGGGGTGCGCACAATTTTGTCTGCACTGAGGTTACCAAAATTATATTTACAGACATTAAATTAATTAAATCCTAATATCTGAGAAACGTAAAAGAGTGTGTGTGTATAAGTGTATAAGAACAAAAACCTACCACCGTTGTTTATTTTTTGCGCGTCTATGCATGTAGGAGTTGGGGTTGGGGGTGTCTGGCTTGTCTTGGACACATGGGGTCTTCAAGGAAAAAAGTTTGGGAACCACTGGTTTAGTCAATGAGTGCATCTCAAACATGCACACAGTGAGTGTACAGTAGTCCAGTAGTGCCAAAAACGCCTATTTTTATAGTGTAAAGGTTTTTTTTGGTTTTTTTTTACCAAAACATGACAACATGCCCCCAAATATGCTCCTAGAACACTTTAATTTCATTTTGAACTCAGTTTAATGAATTACCCTTAAAGAAAATGTTAAGGTTAACCTGTATTCCCTGCCGAGATATGCAACTCGGAAGGTCATGGGAAAAAAGTATTGGGACACTGAAGCGAGGTAAATGGTGGTCGGGGAATAGCCCCTGATCTACTCTGGCTAAAAATACAACTGAGGGCTCGTTGGAAAGGTCTCCAGGAGATCAAATGAACTGTGGAGTTTGAAGTGTCTGGGTGCTTGCACTGTGGAGAAATCGCGTTTAAAAAAAAAAGTGCTTCCAGTTCGGCTACAGCCTGTGTGAGTCCCCTTGTGTCAAAACATCCAGAAAAAATATATTTATTACCAAAAAAAAAACTCCGCATGGAGTTCAGTTCTCAAAAAATCTATGAGTGACTGAATCCGCAACTCCTGATTCATGTAAAACTGGGAGTTTACTGTATATAATCAAATACAGTACTGTGCAAAAGCACTTTGCTTTGAATCCCATTGATGATTCAAAGCAAATTTAGAACTTGCTTCTACAGTTCTTCATGAGGTCTAGAGAACTATTCCTTAAGACTACATAAAACAAATATGGATCTTTGCATGCAGAATATGAAGAAATGATGGGTGGTCCAAATCTTTTGCATGGTACTGTACATCATATATAAAGTCACTGAGGCTATTCGCCATATATGTAAGATGTTAAGTCATTAAAGATGCACAAATAAGCTCCACTTACTGGAAAACTCAACATTTGCAAAGTGAGGAAGAAAGTTCTCGTATCATTAATTCTGCAAGACTGCCTGAAAAAACAAAAAAGGTATTTGTGTAAATGCAACTACAGGGCATTCACGGGTTACATAACGCCCAAAAACAATGCGCCCATAGGACGTACCCATCAAAAGAATTCATTTTATATGAGCTCCGGCTGCATTGTGCTGCCCTGCCTATAGCGCCCATTCTAAAGTCTTCTGGAGACCGAGTCACGTGGGGATGTGGTGAAAGCCCATCAGCGCTCTGTGGGCCTCTGGGCCCATGTTGCTGGCTCAGGGCTTTTCACAATAGTTCTTTGAGGTTAGGTCGGGTATAAAATGCACATCAAAGTGTCTGCTCACCAGTGGAACTCGCACTGACTAACAAGGCCAATCATCTAACCATCACCATGGGCAGGGTAAGCAGTCAGTAATGTTTGGAAACTGTTAGAAGACCCACATAAACAAGTTGATCTTTGAAGATGCATCCTTTCCCTCCACAAACAGGTCATCTTCTACGAGGACAGGAACTACATGGGTCGCTCCTATGAGTGCAGCAGCGACTGTTCCGATATGTCCTCCTACATGAGCTGTTGCCGCTCCTGCAGGGTGGAGAGCGGCTGCTGGATGGTCTACGACCGCCCCAACTTCATGGGCAACCAGTATTTCATGAGGAGGGGCGAGTACCCTGACTACATGAGCATGTGGGGCATGAGTGACTGCATCAGGTCCTGCCGCATGATCCCCATGGTACGTGCATTGAAATATGTTTGTGTAAAGACCGTAATTCTTTTCGCAGAAAAGCTTCTGACGTTGTTCTTCTCCAATACAGCACAGAGGCTCTTACAGAATGAGGATCTATGAGAGGGAGAACTTCATGGGCCAGATGATGGAAGTGACTGAGGACTGCGAATCCATCATGGACCGCTACCACTGGTCCGGCGGCTGCCACTCCTGCCATGTGATGGACGGCCACTGGCTGGTGTATGAGCAGCCCCACTACAGAGGCAGGATGTGGTACTTCAGGCAGGGAGAGTACAGGAGCTTCAGGGACTGGGGCGGCATGAGGTTCATGAGCATGAAGCGCATTATGGAATCCTGGTACTAAAGGAGTCTGGCCATAATCTTTTTCCACTGTGCAAAAATTGGCAATTTTGAATAAAACCATGAATTTTGGAAAAAAATATGACTCACTCCACCTGTCTTTTGACTCTCATTAACTCTCATCAGTTGAGTGGACACAATACGGCTATTCAGAATGTATTTGGTGCTTTCAATAATAAATAAAAGGAGGGTTCACAAGGGTTCACACCTGTTCAATGTGAGCAAACTAAGAGAGAGTCTACATGTAGGAGTAGCACGCACGCACGCACGCACGCACGCACGCACGCACGCACGCACACACATTGCCAAACGTATTTGCTCATCTGCCTTTACATGCATATGAGGTGACATCCCAGTCTTAATCCATAGGGTTTAATATAATGTCGGCCTACCCTTTGCAGGGTTTAACAACTCTTCCGGGCAAGCTCTCCACAAGGTTTAGGAGTGTGTTAATGGGAATTTCTGACCATTCTTTCAGAAGCACATCTGTGGACGAGAAGGCCTGGCTCGTAGTCTCCTCTCTAATTCAGGACAGTCAATTTCTTGTGCAGGCCAGTCAAGTTCATCCACACCAAACTCATCGATGTCTTTACGGACCTTGCTTTGTGCACTGGTGCACAGTCTTGTTGGAACAGGAAGGGGCTGTCCCCAAACTGTTTCCACAAAGTAGGGAGCATGAAATTGTCCAAAATGTCTGAAGCACTCAGAGTTCCTTTCACTGGAACTAAGGGGCCAAGCCTGTGATTTACACCACTGCATCCGACGCTTTGTATTACACGTTAGTGTATGGCTTGGCTGCAGAAACCCTTTCCATGAAGCTCTCTATGCTGTTCTTGAGCTAATCTGAAGGCCACATGAAGTTTGGAGGTCTGTAGCAATTGACTCTGCAGAAAGTCGGCAACCTCTGCGCACTATGTTCCTCAGCATCCGCGGATCGCTCTGCAGTTTATTTAGCTGAGTTGCTGTCGATCCAATCACTTCCACTTTATTATAATACCACTGACGGTTGACTGTGGAATATTTAATATCGAGGAAACTTCACGACTGGACTTGTTGCACAGGTGCCATCCTATCCCGGTCCCACCTTGGAATTCACTGAGCTCCTGAGAGCGACCCATTCTTTCACACGTTTGTAGAATTGGTCTGCATGCCTAGGTGCTTGAAGTTATACACCTGTGACCATAGAAGCGATTAGAACAACTGAATTTAATTATTTCGATGGGTGAGTGAATACTTTTGGCAATACAGTGTGTGTGTGTGTGTGTGTGTGTGTGTGTGTGTGAGAGAGAGTGTGTGTGTGTGTGTGTGTGTGTGTGTTTACAGTTGAAAAAAGGGGCAAATGAATTATTTTCCTCCTGAAAAGGTCAAACTATGCTGTTTTCGGAGAACAGTATGAGGAGAATATTATCAGACACCGATCTCAGACACAACTAAACCAGGCTGAGGGGAAACGAGACTGTAATGATCAATATGAGGCGAGTAAAAACACGCAGAGTGGATGTTCCTCCACGCAGCGAGTCAGTCGGGGATCTGATAACACCTTCAGATATGAATCTCAAAGATCTGCTTTCAAACACACAGAACTAGGCACAATGGGATATGATGTCATTATGGTGATATACAGTAGCATCTATAAAACAATTTTTTTAACTATGTATCTGGGCAAAGAATGTGTATTCACCAGTAAAACTGTAAATAACATTAGATTAAATGCAGCAGTGGTTAGTCAGAACGCTGTGTGGTCAATAAAGATATGAATAGAGAAAGTAATGGTAAGGATTGTACCAACATACTGTTTTTCAGTAGCAATACTTATTGATACTCACCATAATTTGGTCAAGATGTGGCTCAAAACCTTTGCACAGTTCTGTATATCATACATACAGTCACTGAGGGCATTTATTACATATATTAGATATTATTAAGTCATTAACGAGGCACAGCTAAGCTCCACTTATTAGAAAGCACAACAGTTGCAAGGTGAGGAATAATGTTCTCATATCATTAATTCCAGAAAACTGCCTGAAAAAAAAGACAATGATTTTTGCTGTCTTTTTGAGAGAGATAAGGATGTTTTGCTAAACTGGTTTTGTATTTATTCTAATGTCAGCTAAAAAAAAAAAAAAAAATTTATTCTTTTATCAGAGGGCTAAGAGTTGTAAAGGCCTGGGCAATATGACGATATGTAGTGTTATGATGATACATTATAACAGTACATTATAATGGTTTTTGATTTATTTCTGGCTGTGTTTTGTCCTTTCCACCTTGTAAAACCTCAGAAATATAGAATATTGAGATCATATCATGGATTAAAGAAAAAAAAGGGAATCTGACCGAAGTTTGTTTAACCCCTACACCCCGCCCCATCCCCCGCAACTTTAATTTTTTTCTTCGGATCTGCATTAAATTGAGCTTTAGTGCCCTCCACAGAAGGAGATTTGTCGTAGCGATGGGAAACTTTAATCCATGTAATATATTGTGATATTTCTCCCATATTGCCCATCCCTAATGTCATGATACACTCTCCCTAATGTTATGATACACAGTGTATGATGGGTGCAGCCAGCACTTCTGAAACACTGAATAGCTGCATGGATAATAAAGACAAATGTAGACCAATCAGAGAGCCTGTAAACAACAGAGTACAATAACCACAAACTGCATAGGAACAAAATGATGACTGGATGCTGGCTCATCACAAAATTATTATTATTTTATCTATTTTTTTTTGTTTCTTCAAGTATTGTGATGATGTAGGTTGGCCATATCGGCCCAGGCGTGAAGAGAACAGGCTTATATGTTTCCATGACACACACACACACACACACACACACACACACACACACACACACACACACACACACACACACACACACACACA